>JAVGWX010000023.1:14428413-14676047 GCA_036924085.1 Ariolimax columbianus | reverse complement strand
GATTTCGATCTAGATTAATGAATAGATTTTTGTCTAGATTTTGGTCTAGATTTTTTGTCAAGATTTTGGTCTAGATTTTGGTCTAGATCTTGGTCTAGATTTCGGTCTAGATTTTCGTCTAGATTTTCGTCTAGATTTTCGACTAGATTTTGGTCTAGATTTTGGTCTAGATATCGATCTAGAATTCGGTCGAGATTTTGGTCGAGATTTTGGTCTAGATTTTGGTCTAGATTTTGGTCTAGATTTTGATCACATTTTGGTCCAGATTTTGGTCTAGATTATTGTCTAGATTTCGATTTAAATGTTGGTCTAGATTTTGGTCTAGATATCGGTCTAGATTTTGGTCTGGATTTTGGTTTAGTCTAGATTTTGGTATACATTTTGTTCTAGGATTTGGTCTAGATTTTGGTCTAAATTTGGGTCCAGATTTGTCTCTAGTATTTGGTCTAGATTTTGGTCCAGATTTTAGTCTAGATTTTGGTCTAGATTTTGGTCCCGAAGTGGTTCTAGTTTTTCGTGTTCATTTTGGAGTACATTTTGGTCTAGATTTTGGTCTAGATTTTGGTCTAGATTTCGGTCTAGATTACCGTCTAGATTTCGGTCTAGATTTTTGTCTAGATTTTGGTTCATATTTTGATCCAGATTTTGGTCCATAATTTGGTCCAGATTTTAGTCTAGATTTTGGTGCAGATTTTGGTGCAGATTTTGGTCCAAATTTTCGTCAAGATTTTGGTCTAGATTTTGGTGTACATTTTTGTGTTCATTTTTGTGTACATTTTGGTCTAGATTTCAATCTAGATTTTGGTCCAGATTTTGGTCTAGATTTTCGTATAGATTTCGGTCTAGATTTCGGTCTAGATTTCAGTCTAGATATTGGTCCGGATTTTGGTTAAGTCTAGATTTTTGTCTAGGATTTGGTCTAGATTTTGGACTAGATATCGGTCTAGATTTTTGTCTAGATTTCGGTCTAGATTTTGGTCCAGATTTTGTGCTAGATTTTGGTCTAGATTTTGGTGAGTGATAGTAGTGGTAGAGCCGGTCAGAGAGTGAGTGAGTGAGTGAGTGACAGAGAGTGATAGTAGTGGGAGAGGTGGTCAGAGAGTGAGTGAGGGAGTGAGTGAGTGAGTGATAGTAGTGGTAGAGGTGGTCAGAGAGTGAGTTAGTGAGTGAGTGATAGTAGGGATAGAGGCGATCAGTGAGTGAGTGAGTGATAGTAGTCGTAGAGGCCGTCAGAGAGAGAGGGAGTGAGTGAGTGATAGTAGTGGTAGAGGTGGTCAGAGAGTGAATGAGTGAGTGAGTAAGTGACTGAGTGAGTGAGTGATAGTAGTGGTAGAGGCGGTCAGAGAGTGAGTTAGTGAGTGCGTGATAGTAGTGGTAGATGCGGTCAGAGAGTGAATTAGTGAGTGAGAGAGTGAGTGAGTGAGTGATAGTAGTGGTAGAGGCTGTCAGAGAGTGAGTAAGTGAGTGATAGTAGTGGTATAGGCGGTCAAAGAGTGAGTGAGTGAGTAATATTAGTGGTAGAGGTGGTCAGAGAATGAGTTAGTGAGTGAGTGAGTGATAGTAGTGATAGAGATGGTCAGAGAGTGAGTGAGTGAGTGAGTGATAATAGTGGTAAAGGGGGACAGAGAGTGAGTGTGTGAGTGAGTGAGTGATAGTAGTGGTAGAGGCGGTCAGAGAGTGATTTATTGTGTGAGTGAGTGAGTGATAGTAGTGGTAGAGGTGGTCAGAGAGTGAGTGAGTGAGTGAGTTATAGTAGTGGTAGAGGCGGTCAGAGAGTGATTTATTGTGTGAGTGAGTGAGTGATAGTAGTGGTAGAGGTGGTCAGAGAGTAAGTGAGTGAGTGATAGTAGTGGTAGAGGTGGTCAGAGAGTGAGTGAGTGATAATAGGTGTATAGGGGGTCAGAGAGTGAGTGTGTGAGTGAGTGAGTGATAGTAGTAGTAGAGGTTGTCAGAGAGTGAGTGAATGCGTTAGTGAAAGTAGTGGTAGAGGTGGTCAGAGAGTGAGTGAGTGAGTGATTGTGTGAGTGATAGTAGTAAGTAGAGGCGGTCAGAGAGTGAGTGAGTGAGTGAGTGATAGTAGTGGTAGAGGCGGTCAGAGAGTGAGTGAGTGAGTGAGTGATAGTAGTTGTAGAGGCGGTCAGAGAGTGAGTGAGTGAGTGACTGAGTGATAGTAGTGGTAGAGGTGGTCAGAGAGTGAGTGAGTGATAGTAGTGATAGAAGCGGTCAGAGAGTGAGTGAGATGAGGTGTCCCTACCCCTATCTATTCGCCGAGTGTCCCTACCCCTATCTGTTCGTGTAGCAGACTCTTGTGTTTGCCCTACCCGTTATTCTAACTCAGAACATTCTCACACTCCTCCACATCATTCATGACCATACTCAGTAAATGACATATCACACAGCAGGTGGCATATTTACTATATCATACTCAAAACATAGAATGAGTAGAGAAATTACAAACACAATATAATACATATCTTAAACTAAGCATTCTATCGTTATATATATGTTAATATACATATTACTAAAACGGGAATTGTAAGCATTAGCTATTGATGGAATTCCCAACTATCTAAAACCCATTTATATTGCCATGCAATTACATCACACACAAATCGCCTTAACTGCGTCCAAAACATACCAATCAAATACTCTTCCTCACCCAAATCCCCTCAGGCGGCGATCTAGCCATAACTCGTTCACAATCTGTCCTTGCTTACAAACACACGTTCAGATTATCTATTAATGCAAAACTCAAACACCTATTTGAGCGATTCTGTTCTATCACTAAACATTCGTCCAACAGTGTATCCCCCCCCCCCCTCCCCCAATCTGGCTAGCTCGCCGAAAGTCCCTATCTGTTTAGCTTGCCGAGAGTCCCTATCTGTTTAGCTCGCCGAGAGTCCCTATCTGTTTAGCTCGCCGAGAGTCCCTATCTGTTTAGCTCGCCCAGAGTCCCTATCTGTTTAGTTCGCCGAGAGTCCCTATCTGTTTAGCTCGCCGAGAGTCCCTATCTGTTTAGCTCGCCGAGAGTCCCTATCTGTTTAGCTCGCCGAGAGTACCTATCTGCTTAGCTCGCCGAGAGTCCCTATCTGTTTAGCTCGCCGAGAGTCCCTATATGTTTAGCTTGCCGAGAGTCCCTATCTGTTTAGCTCGCCGAGAGTCCCTATATGTTTAGCTTGCCGAGAGTCCCTATCTGTTTAGCTCGCCGAGAGTCCCTATCTGTTTAGCTCGCCGAGAGTCCCTATCTGTTTAGCTCGCCGAGAGTCCCTATCTATTTAGCTCGTCGAGAGTCCCTATCTGTTTAGCTCGCCGAGAGTCCCTATCTGCTTAGCTCGCTGAGAGTCCCTATCTGTTTAGCTCGCCGAGAGTCCCTATCTGTTTAGCTCGCCGAGAGTCCCTATCCGTTTAGCTTGCCGAGAGTCCCTATCTGTTCAGCTCGCCTAAAGTCCCTATCTGTTTAGCTCGCCGAGAGTCCCTATCTGTTTAGCTCGCCGAGAGTCCCTATCTGTTTAGCTCGCCGAGAGTCCCTATCTGTTTAGCTCGCCGAGAGTCCCTATCTGTTTAGCTCGCCGAGAGTCCCTATCTGTGAAGCCAAGATGTCAGCCTCCATTGTTCTTTCCATTAAAACATTGAAGAGTGTTGGAGAAAGTATATAGCCCTGTCCCACCCCAGCAGACATTGAAGAGTGTTGGAGAGAGTATACAGCCCTGTCCCCCCCCCCCCAGCAGACATTGAAGAGTGTTGGAGAGAGTATACAGCCCTGTCCCACCCCAGCAGACATTGAAGAGTGTTGGAGAGAGTATACAGCCCTGTCCCACCCCAGCAGACATTGAAGAGTGTTGGAGAGAGTATACAGCCCTGTCCCACCCCAGCAGACATTGAAAAGTGTTGGAGAGAGTATCCAGCCCTGTCACACCCCAGCAGACATTGAAGAGTGTTGGAGAGAGTATACAGCCCTGTCCCACCCCAGCAGACATTGAAGAGTGTTGGAGAGAGTATACAGCCCTGTCCTATCCCAGCAGACGTGCGGAACCATTCGCCTAGTATTTCGTCTACATAAACTGCACTTGACGCCTTCTCATAAAGGTTCTCAATGACCTTCACAATATTACTATTGATCTTGTAATGCGTCATTGTTGTCATCTGCGCAGCATGTCATGCTCTGCCAAACGCCTTTTTGAAATCGATGAAGACATGATAAATGTGTTGTTGATACTCTAAGTATTTCTCATTCAATATCCGCAGATTATCTGTTCAGAGGTGCTTCTTCCCGCTCGAAACAGCCCTGCTTGCTCTTCGGCAATGATATTCTCTGCCTGTGGTTTTAATCTGTTGAGGATTATTCTTAAGAGAACTTTGCTTAGATGAATAATGAGGCTAATTGTTCTATAGTTCTGACACATCTTTAGGTTCCCTGATTTAGGCAGCGGTAAAACCACTGATATCGTTCAGATAGTTGGCCACTCCCCCTGCCCACTAAATTTGTTTACAGATGTATGTGAGAGCTTCAATTATTACCTCACCTTCCACTTGAAGGAACTCTGCTGGGATGATAATATCCTCACCCACAACTTTTCCCTTTTTAGCACCTTCACCGATTCAGTTACGTCATCTCTTGTTACCGGTTGATTCTGCTCTAACATATCCATTTCGAGGGGCAATTGCATTTCCTGGATCACCTCAACTCTCATGCTTATATAATTCAGAACAGTACTCTGTCCAACGATATCGAATGTCTTGGGGTTATGTGAACTTTTCCTCCCTTATCCTCAATCGTTGTATTGCGACCTTGCATAGGCATTACTAGGTCCTTTACAATTTGATATGCATCGTTTCTTGCCAGATTGTGTTCGATATCTGAGTACTGAGCAGTTATTCATTCTACATGGCCTTTTTCACCTTGACCTTTATGTTTTCATTATCTCTTCTGTATTTCGTAATCCCATCCAGGGTATTCTTCAATCTCTTCATTAATCTTCTATTGTCACATAACTAGAGTACTTCATTTCTAATCCCTGCCTTTTTTTTTTACCCTTCGCTTCCATAAGACCTCAGTTTCAATGGCCATCAATGCCAAATACAGGGCCTTGTCTCAATATCTGCCTCTTCGTTAAGAACCAAGAGGCGTGCAAATCTTCCTCCTATCATTGCTCTAAAAGCCTCTACTATCTCCGGCCTTTCAGCTTCTCACACTCAAATCATAGTCTAGTTACATCTCTCTATCTCAGGGTGCTTCAGCTTCTCACACTCAAATCATAGTCTAGTTACCTCTCTCTATCTCCGGGTGCTCCAGCTTCTCACACTCAAATCATAGTCTAGTTACCTCTCTCTATCTCCGGGTGCTTCAGCTTCTCACACTCAAATCATAGTCTAGTTACCTCTCTCAATCTCCGGGTCCTTTAGCTTCTCACACTCAAATCATAGTCTAGTTACCTCTCTCTATCTTCGGGTGCTTCAGCTTCTCACACTCAAATCATAGTCTAGTTACCTCTCTCTATCTCCGGGTGCTCCAGCTTCTCACACTCAAATCATAGTCTAGTTACCTCTCTCTATCCCTGGGTGCTTCAGCTTCTCACACTCCAATCATAGTCTAGTTACCTCTCTCTATCTCCGGGTGCTTCAGCTTCTCACACTCAAATCATAGTCTAGTTACCTCTCTCTATCTCCGGGTGCTTCAGCTTCTCACACTCAAATCATAGTCTAGTTACCTCTCTCTATCTCCGGGTGCTTCAGCTTCTCACACTCAAATCATAGTCTAGTTACCTCTACCTCCGGGTGCTTCAGCTTCTCACACTCAAATCATAGTCTAGTTACCTTTCTCTATCTCTGGGTGCTTCAGCTTCTCACACTCAAATCATAGTCTAGTTACCTCTCTCTATCTCCGGGCCCTTCAGCTTCTCACACTCAAATCATAGTCCTAGTTACCTCTCTCTATCTCCGGGTGCTTCAGCTTCTCACACTCAAATCATAGTCTAGTTACCTCTCTCTATCTCCGGGTCCTTTAGCTTCTCACACTCAAATCATAGTCTAGTTACCTCTCTCTATCTTCGGGGTGCTTCAGCTTCTCACACTCAAATCATAGTCTAGTTACCTCTCTGTTCACAACTTTCTTAAGTCGGAGACACATGGTCATCATCACTAAGTCGTGGTCGCTCCCTATATCGGATCCTGGAAACCCCCTCGTCCGTCCGCTATTGATGCTGGATCTGAATCGGTTTATGGACCAGAATGTAGTCTATCTGACAATGCAGTGCATTATTTGGGCTGTGCCATGTCCACCGTCTCGACATTTTGTTTGGCCCTAGCGTATTCACCACCAAAAACTTGTTGTAATGAGCAAATTCCAGGAGTCTCATCCTCTATCGTTCGTCTTCGCATTACCGAATGGTCCATATGTGCCTCTCCAATCTCGCACAATATCTTCACCAATTTTGGCATTCCAATCCCCCTGTACCACCAGTATATCCTTCTTTGGTATCTCGTTCACAAGTGCCTGTAATTCCTCGTAGAAACTCTTTACCTCGCTTTCCTCTTAATCTGAGGTAGGTGCATAACATTGTTTCATCGTGATATTCAAGGGCGTTGCTTTGAGTCGCATGCTGTACAATGGACTAGATGCTGGTCGATACCCCAACACACAACTTGTTGTGTTTTTATGTACCAACATTCTGACTCCATGTAGGTTTGTGTCAGATCTTCCACTATAATAAAACTTGTGACCCTCTTCAGTGGCATGTTCTCCAAAATCTTTCCAGCGGGCCTCATATTTACCAAGCATATTCTATCTATATGTATCCATCTCATGGGTCAGTCCATCTCATGGGTCAATCGATCTCATGGGTCAGTCCATCTCATGGGTCAGTCCATCTCATGGGTCAGTCCATCTCATGGGTCAGTCCATCTCATGGGTCAGTCCATCTCATGGGTCAGTCCATCTCATGGGTCAGTCCCTCTCATGGGTCAGTCCCTCTCATGGGTCAGTCCATCTCATGGGTCAGCCCATCTCATGGGTCAGCCAATCTCATGGGTCAGTCCATCTCATGGGTCAGTCCATCTCAAGGGTCAGTCCATCTCAAGGGTCAGTCCATCTCATGGGTCAGTCCATCTTATGGGTCAGTCCATCTCATGGATCAGTCCATCTCATGGATCAGTCCATCTCATGGTCACTCCATCTCATGGGTCAGTGGGTAATTAAAGGTTTCAGGATGTTTGTTGGAGGGAGAGACGTTTGTTGTTTTTTAAATATTTTTTTTACGATTTGTGAAGTGAGGTGGGGGGGGGGGGGGGGGGGGGGGAGCTGTTGGGTAATATGTGATAACAGCTGCATAGTGCTGAATTAAGAGGTATCCGAAAGAAAAAGATGAGGAATAAGAGACATAATTAGACAGCAAGAATAATTCAATGATTTCATTGAGTTTTCCGCTCCACTTGAAGCTTATAAATGCCACAACAGCTGGCCCGTGAAGTATTTGTGACCTTGCAAAGACCGTTTCTGTAGCAATGATTTTACATAATGCGAATGTTGCCGTTTTACGACGTGTTGTGAAGGTTGCCGTTTTACGACGTTTTGTGAAGGTTGCCGTTTTACGACGTGTTGTGAAGGTTGCCGTTTTACGACGTGTTGTGAAAGTTGCCGTTTTACGACGTGTTGTGAAGGTTGCCGTTTTACGACGTGTTGTGAAGGTTGCCGTTTTACGACGTGTTGTGAAGGTTGCCGTTTTACGACGTGTTGTGAAGGTTGCCGTTTTACGACGTGTTGTGAAGGTTGCCGTTTTACGACGTGTTGGGAAGGTTGCCGTTTTACGACGTGTTGTGAAGGTTGCCGTTTTACGACGTGTTGTGAAGGTTGCCGTTTTACGACGTGTTGTGAAGGTTGCCGTTTTACGACGTGTTGTGAAAGTTGCCGTTTTACGACGTGTTGTGAAAGTTGCCGTTTTACGACGTGTTGTGAAAGTTGCCGTTTTACGACGTGTTGTGAAAGTTGCAGAGGTTCAATTCTTTCCAATCCAAGCACCAATCTGAGTTGAGCAAGAATACAAAGACGAAAGAAAAGGACATAATGTGATTGAAGAGGAAACAGATTAAATATTTGACGAGAAGAAGGGGGAACAAAGCAGAAAAGATAAGATAACATTGGAATATTATTTATTTTGACAACTTGACATTCATCCCATTGTGTTTTCTATCGTCATACTTTCGACCATTCTTTATATTTCGTTTTGTCTTCAGCTGAACAGTGGTCTCCCATGATTGACTCAGAAGATAAGTGTTGTCTGGTCCTCACCATGACGAGACTGCATGGCTCCTTCCGGTTTCCTGACCACCAACACGGGAACCAGAGAATTATGCAAGACTTTATCACTGACACTGCCGAAGATATGTCGTTTGAACCCACCTTCACCGCGGGAACCCATTATAATCATTGACGCGCCAATTTCATTCCTGTTTCCACACACACGAAAGATATAAATCAGAATATTGTTAGCAAATAAAGAAGCAAATTCATTTTTTTTCGGAATAAATTGTCGTCTGTATAAAATAGATATGAGCACAGTTCATGACAAATCGTGTCAACATGTTTCATTGATAGGAACATAACTACCGTAAAGCGCTCACCCCCCCCCCCCCCCCCTTCTTTTCACACACACACCCATACACAACGCATTCCAACCATCCCCCTCCCCAATCGCATGGAGATAGAAAAAGACAGAGAGAGACAGAAAGGTTACATAACAATACAAAACTTGATTTATCCTTATAATGTTTTATTTACTTTCTGGGACCTTCCGGGGAAATAGAGCTGAGAAATTAAATCCGCTGGTCATATTGTTTAGTAAATGTAATCGTATGTACATGTAAGTAGCATGTCATTTTCTAGTCAAGCATCTGGCCTCAACCGGTCGCTTAGACAGACTTGGTCTACTATCAGATAAGTTTACCATTTTTTCCTTATATGTTGATTTGTTAGTTCAGTATTGTTGTCCCTGATGAAGGCATGTTGGTCGAAACGTAGGTTTTGTTTGTGTTCTCGTCTCGGTGCGGTATCTGACCATACCCATTTTTAAATTTTGATTAAACTCAACCTTAATCAACTTTTACATTTAAACAAAAAAAAATTTTTCCATGACATTAGTAGAACGTCTCCTACTTGTCTGTTCTTAGTTTCTTGGCAGGTATGCAGTAGGTTGTCATTACTTTGCATTGACGCGCGATTGAAAAGAAAATAATACACTACCTTAGATTTGAACCTGTGCCACCTTGAACAGAAAGAAAAGTATTGAAACTGCTCGTTCCCAACCTTTTCTTGGTCTAGAGATTTTCAGTAATTAAACCTCTGACACGGGTGAGAATCAATCAATGATATTCTTTTCCTCATTCCTTCGGAATAGAACAGCGTACAATGCTTTATGGTACGGTTGACACGAGTGGATATCAGATCGGTATATCCGCCTCCGCTTGACCATTGGACTGTGCCATATGTGGATATAAGCTCGCCATATACGCGCTCATTTACTAGTTGGACTGTGCCATATGTGGATATAAGTTCGCCATATACGCGCTCATTTACTAGTTGGACTGTGCCATATGTGGATATAAGCTCGCCATATACGCGCTCATTTACTAGTTGGACTGTGCCATATGTGGATATAAGTTCGCCATATACGCGCTCATTTACTAGTTGGACTGTGCCATATGTGGATATAAGCTCGCCATATACGCGCTCATTTACTAGTTGGACTGTGCCATATGTGGATATAAGTTCGCCATACCCGCGTTCATTTACTAGTTGGACTGTGCCATATGTGGATATAAGCTCGCCATATCCGCGTTCATTTACTAGTTGGACTGTGCCATATGTGGATATAAGCTCGCCATATCCGCGTTCATTTACTAGTTGGACTGTGCCATATGTGGATATAAGCTCGCCATATCCGCGTTCATTTACTAGTTGGACTGTGCCATATGTGGATATAAGCTCGCCATATCCGCGTTCATTTACTAGTTGGACTGTGCCATATGTGGATATAAGCTCGCCATATCCGCGTTCATTTACTAGTTGGACTGTGCCATCTGCGGAGATCAGCTCGTCATATCCGCTTTCATTTTCTTCTTCTTCGTTCGTTCTCAATCTCCCGCTACCAAGCCACGAAAAGTAGCAGGATGTAGTCCGGAGAACGGAATGAGTTGTGTCGTGGTTTACAGATTGACTGAAATATTTGCACCATTCGGTCAGACACATCCGACTTCAGCAGGTATTTTTTAGTAATGGGTTAGCCTTCCCTCTTCAACCCCTTCTACTTAGCCAGTCTGCTCTATTGCAGCCTGTTATCCATGATCGCCACGTGGAGGTGTAGAAGGGTCTTGGCAGCTCTGGTTCACAGGCTAGCAGTCAGCTATGAGTCGCCCACCGCTGCAGCTCATGCGCTGTTCAATGTCTTGATCCTCGCTCTCATTTAATAGTTGGACTGTACCATCTGTTGATACCAGCTCGTCATATCCGCTTCCGCTTGACACTTGGTCTGTGCGATCTGTGGATATCAGATCGGTGCATCTGTTTTCATTTAATAGTTTGGCTGTGCCATCTGTGGATATCAGATCGGTGCATCTATTTTCATTTAATAGTTTGGCTGTGCCATCTGTCGATATCAGATTCCCGACCAAAAGATAGATAAAAGTTTCCGCGTGGTGGAAAACTTGTATCCAGCGGTCTAATTGATCGTGTCCTAGATAGCTAGAAGTATGAAGCTTGGCAATGCGATTGGCTTGAGACGATCTTGGAAACAATAGGAAAGATAATCCCGAGATGAATTTCGCTAAAATATATTTCGGCTGAACTTCAGGAGGAATCGGTCGCTGAATTTGAATCGTACTGAAGCTGATAAGAGGAGTGAATCCTGTTCAATGCAAAATGATTTCATTCCAGTCATCTTAAAAACGTCGCTGTTTTAGCAAAGAATGTATGTCGATTGATTTCACATGTACAGGCCGTGAAGATAATCAACTACCTCAGTGTGTTATTTTATGACATCCAACAATACAATGAAACAGTCACATTTTAAAGACCTCGATAAAAAAAACCCATATAGATCATGGCTCAAAGAGTATGACTCAAAGAGCAAAGTAACGAGCTTTTGGGAAAGCAAGAAAATGGTTTTTTAAAGTACCGTAACTGGGTGCAATAAGGAAAATGCAGCTAGGGCCTCATTTGAAGTTGCTCAACTAATAGCAAGTACTGGAAAACCGCACACAATAAGAACTTATTAACAGCTGAAAAAAGAGGCATTTGTTTTTATCAACGAGAAAACTGCCAATGACATTTCATTAGTTAGTTAGTTAGTTAGTTTGTTAGCTAGTTAGTTAGTTTGTTAGCTAGTTAGTAACCAAACGTTAGCGATAATGGCGCCATCATTATACGGTTTATCTTGTTGCTGTAACTTACGCTGAATTTGGATTTTAGTTAGAAAATCTGCGAAGGTCATCAACCTCACTCTCTGGTCCCGAGTTACCTTGGACCCGTAGGAAGACATCAGTCAAGACGACTTGAGGTAACTTATGATGCAGGTACTCTGGTTCCACCACCCTAGAGACAAGGAGTCGCTGGAAAACTTGCGGGATTCGATCGCCCACCGTCGCTTTGATAGGCGAGTGTGTGACTTCTCGACCACAGTAGATAACCAGTTATTCATTCCAGTCGTGAAGTTCCCATCACAAAGTGACCAGCTGGCGCTTGGGGTGAGGGGGTTGGGAAGAGGTCTGGGCTAATGAATCTGGGGTTGTCATTGGCCATCTATGTCCTGATCAGAGTGCCACTACTGATCAGGGCCGCGGCAGCACTTCTTCTGCCTCCCTCTTGTTTACTAAAGAAGTGCATTAATGGGGATGCTGGAATGGGGTTTTTCATGGACCTGCATTAATGGGGATGCTGGAATGGGGTTTTTCATGGACCTGCATTAATGGGGATGCTGGAATGGGGTTTTTCATGGACCTGCATTAATGGGGATGCTGGAATGGGGTTTTTCATGGACCTGCATTAATGGGGATGCTGGAATGGGGTTTTTCATGGACCTGCATTAATGGGGATGCTGGAATGGGGTTTTTCATGGACCTGCATTAATGGGGATGCTGGAATGGGGTTTTTCATGGACCTGCATGATATATGGGTGAGAATTGAATGCATATACAAAAATGCTAGTATTATTGACGGCAATGCGATAGTTAACTTAAGTCTCATTGTCCTTCAGCTGCCAATGATATAGACAACAAAACCCATAACGTGGAGCATTGGAAAGGATGAAATGTAACGTACGAAATAACTACCACAGTGCGAGAACACAATTTTGGATTCTGATACACAAATTCATTTCCAATATTGCCATTGATTGATGTTTTGACATGAAAATACCGTGCGAATCCGCTCGAGATGTGAAAACATGATGAAGAAACGATTTTGACTTCAAACCAATAATCGATAAGAAGAGATAAAATATGAATTTGACTCGATGTAAGAAAACATTTCCTCAATGTATTTGTCAAATGACACGTTTAAAAAAGGAATAAACAGGTCTGTCGGCCACTATCAAGCAACCGTTATTAGAAAGGGTTCGCGTGTTATCCTGCTCTGCAACTGACGAAAGTTGACATAACGAACATAGTGACTTTATTATGTTACGTTAGATATGAATACCAGATACATATTTTCAAAAACATACTGTTCATCTCCTCCTTGCTGCACACTACGGTTAAGTATTTAACAGATTAAACGAGTTTATTACATATCAATACATGGATTGTAATGCGTTGAAATTAGCACCCAAGCAATGTCTGTAAAGCTTGCTGGACTTGTAGCACCAATGAAGGAAATCATTCCATTAGTAGCTTGACACCATTGCTGCCCACATAGGAAAGCGATAGTTGCTAAGAATATACCTGAAAAACTAAAAGATACCTAGAATAATTATGTCAAAAGTGCCAATTGTATAAACGAACAAATCACTAAATTCAAAACTTGTTGAGCAGCTTGGCAAAGACTGTGAACATCATAAACATTATTACATTGTGAAGTTCGTTGGCTATTACCAGGTAAAGTTTTGTCTCGTTTTGTGGGAATTAAGAGACGATATAATAATATTCCTAAGAGAGCAGCAATTATACATCAAAATTTCTCTGACAGCTTTGTTATGGTTACTAAAATTTGTATTTTTGTCAGATATCTGCACTCATTTTGATACGCTCAAGTTAAATCTTCAAGAAGAAGAAGTTTAGTTGTTCAACCTGAAGGCAAGATCAAGACAATGATTGAAAAGTTGAATTGTAAATATCAGACACTTTCAAACCCCACAAATATTCTTGAGTTACACCAACGAAGAGTTGTCTGAGCATAACACATCACTTATCGCACTACATTTGAAAGATGTCCGATATCCATTTTCAATTAATGGGTATATCCCAGTGGCCTCGGGTGCTGGAGGTTTCGGGTCCGAACCACAGTGGAGACCGGGATTAATTCACATGGATCTTCTGGTATAAAATTCCCTGATCTCTTGGTAGTGAGATCAGACTCCCGTGTTTAGTGTCTAGCACGTTAAAAATATCTTGACAGTTAGAAATTGAAAAAAATAGGCTTAACGGCTCGGACAAAATTCTGAAGCTCTATTTAAAAATCCACCCAAATTATGTGTTCTTTCCCCGAGGCCTGAACATTTTCATACATGGTTAACTTTGGGGGTACGCAGCAACAAAATATTTTGAAAAAAGGTCCGCGCGTTAATGAATAGGTTCAGAAACCGAGGTCTATGTCAATTTCCGGGACACAAGTCCCAAACTGTCACAAGTCATATCAACAGACATGGTAGACAATATTGTCGGAAATGAAATCCTTGATCTCAGCATTTTATAACGCTGTCTGGCCAGTTCCCTTCCCTGCTGACATTCTTTCCATGCCAGTAAACCAGGCACCCGTTTATAGCTGAGTGTAGTGGGGCGTGTGGATAACAGCGATTGAACCCAGCACCTTTGCAAAAAGATGAAAATGCTCTACACTTCTGCTATACAGACGCTCGAGCAGAAGTACATTGAAATATACTCTAAGGACAGTGTGTATAGTTTCATCAGGGTGTCCAGGTACATCAATAATCTCATCGATCTTTCAGTAAGCACACATTTGAAGAAAGCTCTAAGAAACAGACGAAGATAAATCCCATGACGAATGAAGAAGAGGAAAAAAGGAATGATGTTAATGAAAATGAGGAATGAAAGAGATAGCAAAAATGAAAATACTTAGAAAATACAAAGAAAAGAGAGAATACGTGGAGGTGAACACAGAAAAGGTAACACCATACATGCGTGCATTTGAAAAACATTTTCTCCAAAAGAAGTATGTTTCACACATCCCCTAAAACATGGTAAAATAAAAGATGAAAACTGTAAGGAAATGATTCAATGTCATCAAACAGGAAAACCAGATTGTCACAGGTCAATACTGATATTAATTAAATACTGTTAAGAGGGGTAGGACTTGTGCAAACCTGAAATCCAGAATGGCTGTCCATGGATCTAGTCCAGTGAGAGGTCGAAACTCAAAGTTAACATTGTTGGCCACAAATAATCGTTTTACCTGATGAACATCAATGAACATCAGCTGGTTAGTACTAACACTTTTACTTAATTGATTCATTCAGTCTGTTGGTGGTTAAACAAAACTTGTTGCAGATCCCAATGAAGATATGTAGCATATAAAATCACCACCGATGCCATTCTAAATGATACAAAATGTCAAAACCTATTGGAAGTCATGATATTCAGCTCTTCATTTAACAAAGTTTTGGTTTGTACATTATGTGTTCCATGTTTTAAAATTAAGATGTGTCGATTTGGTTCTAGTAAAAAAATGTCCAGTTTCACGAGCATTCAGTTAAATGTAGATACTGTGAACATTATTTCAGCCAATAAAGGGGAACTTTCAGAATGGTTTTCAACCTGCACTACCTTCCAAGGACGGATACTAGTTTGTTCATTTATATATATTTAACTGATTTATTGAATTTTGAGTAAAAATAATTTTCGTTTGTTCTGTTTTATTTTATTTTCTTTTTGTTTAGAAGAAAAATGACATTTAATCTCTTTTCCACAAATATAGATCTCCATATTATAAGATATCGTTATTGTATTTTTCTTCTTCTTCATCGTACGCTGTTTACAGCGATATACTTTGCACTGTTTTATTTTGTTAAGCCTGTGGCTCAGTGCATCCGATTTCAACAGGCGTTTCTGTAGGGATGCCCTCCTTAGCCTTTGGCTGTCCCCAGCCTAACTTCAAGGCAGCAGTTGTTTTGGGGAAGTTGTCTTACAGGACTATCGAGTCTTCCCCACTCGTGTCTATAGGGTTTAGCAATGATATGATATGATGGACTATGTACTAGTTTGTACTATCCCGGAAGAGAGGCAGTCCAGTGTGACTGTGTCTCAGGATCGTCACGTCCTGCCAGAAACGTAGCATATGCACGTGAGTGAGGTATCTCTTTGCTTCCTTTATTTTCTCGGCTCATCTGCAGTGATGGTCCGCCGAGCATTGCCCGCCACCCGGGAGGTTGTCACAATAGGGCAGAGGGTGCAATGTCTGCTGGACTGCATCTCTTCTGCGTCCATTGGGATGGCTGATAGCAGACAGAGGTAAAGAGCGAGGCAGGAATGCATTTTTCCAGGTGCATTTCTGCGGCTCGACCGGGCCGGGCTGAGACGCGAGCCTCACGTCCCAGGCATGTCGTAGCCTCCCTAAACAGCGGTGCTGAGATTTAGGGCGGGATACTGGCTTAGAGGCGTTCGGCCGTAGTCGCTCAGATGGTAGCTTCGCACCATTGGCTTATCAGCCTAGCGTGTGGACCAAATGTCAGCGACCTGCGATTCCTCTCGAAGGAGTGCATTTAACCAGGGGACAAGCCTGGTCATGGCACGGAGATGTTGTTTGCCTGGTGTGCGGACATATCTCATGGTCAAGGGTTGGGTCTCAGCAGTTCGCAGTGAGGTGGCTGCTCTACTGCTTACGCCACCCCGACCGAGAACTAAGTCTTCTACTAGTGGTTTCCCACCTCGTCGCCGTATAGGGTGATTATCGAGCAGCTTCCCGCCCGCTTTGATCGTCGGACGGCAGAAACCTATTTCTGCGGCTCGACCGGGTAGGGCTGAGAGGCGAGCCCCAGGTCCCAACCATATCGTAGCCTCCCATCGCAGTGGTGCGGAGATTTAGGGTGGGATTCCGGCTTAGAAGCGTTCGGCCGTAATCCCTCACATGGTAGCCTCGCGCCATTGGCTTATCAGCCTAGTTCATGAACCAAATGTCTGCGGCTTCTCTCGAATTGAGCAGGATTACCGTAGCAGCGCCCTGTCATTAGTAGGGTAAAACTGACCTATCTTCTGACGGTCTAGTGCCAGCACCCGTTCACTATTAGACCCAACGAATCAATAGAGGGCTTTTTAGTCAGTCAATGACCAAGTGTCTGGATCCTGCAATTTCTGTAGGTTTAAGCAGGATTTCCGTAGCAGACGCTCTTTCATTAAGAGGGTACAACTGACCTGTCTTCCGTGGGTCTAATACCAGCACACGTTTCCTATTAGACCCAACGAAAGTGCTCTCAGTCTGTCAGTCTTTTTACAGTGTTGGCGTGTTGAGTCAAATTAAGCCGCAGGCTCCACTCATGGTGGTACCCTCCGTCAATTCCTTTATCGAACACTGAATGTGGGCCAATCGAGCCACAGAGAGCTTAGCCCCAGATTTCCGAGGGTCTAAATCCAGCACACGTTCCATATTA
The DNA here is from genome assembly GCA_036924085.1 of Ariolimax columbianus. Taxonomy (NCBI): domain Eukaryota; kingdom Metazoa; phylum Mollusca; class Gastropoda; order Stylommatophora; family Arionidae; genus Ariolimax; species Ariolimax columbianus. The sequence goes on along the minus strand of JAVGWX010000023.1, from coordinate 14,659,242 downwards.
GACCCAACGAAAGTGCTCTCGGCCTGTAAATCATTTCAGTGTTGGCCGTGTTGTGATCCATGTTCAACTGCTGTTCACATGGAACCCCTCTCCACTTCAGTCTTCAAAGTTCTCGTTTGAATATTTGCTACTACAACCAAGATCTGCACCCGTGCGGCTCCACCCAGGATCGCGCCCCAGGCTTCCACGCTCACCCCGACGGCCCTCCTACTCGTCTCGGCCTCGTTTCGTTGTTGCCGAGACGGCCCGGTATGGGTCCGACGCTCTAGCGCCATCCATTTTCAGGGCTAGTTGATTCGGCAGGTGAGTTGTTACACACTCCTTAGCGGGTTCTGACTTCCATGGCCACTGTCCGTTATTGTATTCTATTCTATACATTCAATTGTAATTAATTTTGGTTTTTAATATATGAACATGTTACTAAATGATAAATAGGTATTTGACGAGTGATATTGAATGAGAATTTTATGACAATGTGACATATTTAGCCACATAGAAGAATCACAATGTAAATGAGAAGAAGCCATTATTTTGTAATGCCAGTCGAATTATGGAAAGTGAGAATAAAAGTCCTGGGGAAGGAACCTACCAGGTGCGTCTGGGTTATGGATTGGTGAAAGGCCTCCTAATTTGGAGGTTAGCTGCGAATAAATAAACAGCCGTGGACAAAAACAGGTCGGCAAGCACGGAGGATAAGGAGGCAGCCCCTCCACCATGCAAAGATACAACAGGCTAATCACCTGTTTGTCTTAACAAACAATTACAAGTCAAAATATAAATAAAACCGGACTGATCTCAACGGGGACGAAAAGGCGAGAAATGAGCAGAACGATTTATGGAACATGGAATGTAAGAAGTATAAATGAAAATGAATTATTAGAGGAGATGCAGAGAGGAAAATTGTCAGTACAGAAACAAAGAAAAAAGGGACAGGGCGTTCTGAACCATGATGACAACATCCTACTCTACAGTGGAGTTTGGCTGAAAAACCAGCGCAGGGGTAGACTGTATTGTGAACAGCAGCCAAAAAGCAAACATTAAAGGATGGAAATTCATTTCAGAGCGTTTGATGGTGCTAAGTTTACAAAAGGAGGATAGTCAAATGGACATTGTCATTGTGTATGCACGAAGCGAAAATTAGAGCACTAACACAAAAGATTAATTTTATGAGCTCCTTCAAAGGACCTTTGACTATTGCCAAAATGAAATACTTCTCCTTGGAGACTTCAACGCAAGAGTTGGAAACGACTATTCAAGGGATGGAATGAAGTGATCGGTAGGTATGGAGAAGATGTCCTAAATGACAATGGAAAACGATTGTTGGAATTTTGCAGGGAACCAAACCTTGTTATTACAAACACAAGGTTTGCACACAAGCGTATCCATACCTACACAAAATGCGAGCCGGCAAGAAATGAAAGATCTATAATGTGATAGTGAGGAGAAGTGCATTCAAGTATGTGAAGGAAACTAGAGTGTTGAGAGGACCAGAGATAGGAAGTATGTGAAGGAAACTAGAGTGTTGAGAGGACCAGAGATAGGAAGTATGTGAAGGAAACTAGAGTGTTCAGAGGACCAGAGATAGGAAGTATGTGAAGGAAACTAGAGTGTTGAGAGGACCAGAGATAGGAAGTATGTGAAGGAAACTAGAGTGTTCAGAGGACCAGAGATAGGAAGTATGTGAAGGAAACTAGAGTGTTCAGAGGACCAGAGATAGGAACCGACCACTACCTAGTTAAAATTAAGAGAGTAATGGAAAAAAGTTATCCAGCCAGGCAGCACCCAACGACAAACAACAAACGTAATAAAACACAAAGAAAATTAAACGAAGGCTTACAAACTAAAAGAACCAGATGTTAAGAGGAGAAACCAAGGGCTCATCAAAACAGCAATAGGAAGGATAGAGGAATGTGAAGAAGATATGGAAACCCTCTGGGTAAAATTCAAAGACATCCTCAAAGAGGCAGCAGTCGATGTATGCGGTCAAACTAGAGAACAGTACAGAGACAGAGTACACCATGGTGGACAGAAGAAATGAAAAGAATAATACGAGAAAAGAAAAAAGCACGGAAACAATACATAGAGGCTAGGAAAACAGACGAACAAACCAAGAAATTAAAGAACATGTACATTTTAGAACAGAAGTAAAGAAGGCTGTGCTCAATGTCAAATAGAAATCCTGGGAGAAAACTGGAAAATAATGCTGGAGAAAACAAGAAACTATTTTACAGGACCCTAAAGAACATGTACATTACTTGTGTAATCAAGTACCAGAAAAAATAAAGACTTGATAAACAATGTTGACGAGAGAGCCAGAACCCACACTGGACGAGACCATTACAGTAATTAAAGCGGTGAATAAATGATGTGATGACATAACAGCAGAACTAATACAAGCAGGAGGAGATGTATGCATGCACAAAATTTGGTACAGCTCAGAATGGGGACAAAATCAGTCTATATTGTCATACTAATGGTAGGAAACCTAAAATTATGCAACAACTACCGCACCATTGCATTGATCAGCCATGCCAACAAGATATTATAACTATGAAAAGACTAGAAACGAAAGTAGATTATTAAATACATAAAACGTAGACAGGATCCCGACAAGGCAGAGGCACAAGCGATCACATCTTTAATCTGAAAATCAACTTTGAAAAATACAAAGAATACAATGCTGACCTATACACATGGTTATAAGACTACACCAAGGCTTTTCACTGTGTACAGTATCAGCAATTACGGCAAACAATGAAAAATATGGATTTTGCAACACATCTGATACATCTAATAGAAACACTCTGCAGTTGCCAACAAGCAGCTAGCAGAATCAACGAAGGCACATCAGATTGGTTTGAGATTCCCTTAGGCAGAGCTGCATGCTTTCCCCTACTTAATCGAACTTCCGGTCTAGCACCGTGGCTGGCCGCTTACACGTCAGCTTCGAATATTCTGTGATATTTCATCTTCTTCCAAAACTCGAATGAGTTCAAGAAGTGTTTTATCGACGGAACACCACACGAGGACCGTACCACAGTTGGTATATATATATATATATATAATAAGATACGCCTATTTGATAATGTGCCGTATTATAGTTGTGGTCAAACTCTAAGCTTATCGTCCCCTATTCCCTTCAACGCGTGAGCGCAACATTGCTGGGCCGTGCAGCGAAAATGCACACGTACTCTCGAGGAACCATGCTGACACTTAGACCGGAGGTGTGTAGGAGTCACTTGTTACCACTGGAGGGGACAAGACGGTTTGCATACCTTAGAGTCCTTGTCAGTGAGAAACCCAAATAAACGTACAGAAAGAACAGGAACACGAGAGGTGGTCAAAGAAAAAGTAGGAAGCCAAGAGCAGGGAAAGCTTTCTTAGATTTTCCCTGCTCAAGCCCAGCCAGCTAAACTCGTCATCAGCAAATGACGACAGCAAATGTGCTGTGCGGTGTGAACCGCACAGAACACGGCGAGGCACTTGAGCAGGCGTGATCACCCACTGCACCCGAGTTCATATGCAGTTTTCCTGACTTGTCTTGCCACTGGTTTAAGTTCAACTCAAGCGAGAGAGTGAGGTCGACGAACTGCGCAACCCTTCATAATTTAAATCAAATTCACCGCTCGTCATTCTCTTTTCATTTAAACAGTGTGTTAGTAGTACACACAGTCGAGTGACGATGGGCGAGCGGCGAAGCGGACAGCATAAGTCCGCCGAAAAGATAAACTACAGTAAAAAAACTGCGTCAGTTGCGGGTCTCCTGGCTGGGCAATAAAGCGGATGAGATGCATGGATTTGCGGACAATCATGATCACCGTCTCGCGAAGCGAACTTTCTATGCTTTTACTGCCTGCAAGTATGGAGATCCCAAATCGGACTCGTCAGCCAACTCCGTACCCATCCACAACCCGCATTTACAGAATAATCAACTGGAAGGACTGGTTAGGTGAAAAAAAGTAAAGTACCTCATCACTCGTGATGGACGAACAACACAACGCTTGTTCAAAATATTCATGGAGAAAATCACGCGAAAGGTAAAAACAGTCGAAAACTTCGAATTTCGAACCATTCACAATCGGAGGAAAGAATATTCAAGAACTTAAATATGCAGATGCCAATGTCAGGTTCTCAATGAGCGCTAAGGGACTGATACAACTGCTTACGTTAAGTTCAGAAGCTTTTCCTGAACGCCAAAAAAAACAAAAACAAAGATAATGTCAATTGGCACACACACTCAATATCGCTATTGGAAATGAAGAAATTGAAGACGTGGATTAGTTTGAATACATTGTCTCTATGATTACACACAATGGGGACTGCGCAAGATAATTAATGAGATGGTTGTCCATAGCGATGCAGAAACTGAATAGTATGCACAATTTGTGGCACAATAATAACGAAGAATTAAAATTGAAGATACTAAGAACAAGTGTATTCCCGGTGGCAGTATATGGAAGCGAGACATGGACCATCACACGAATATTAAGAAAGAAAATCGGGTCTTTCGAAACCAAATGCTACAGGGGAATCCTAAACTTACCTTGGTTAAAGACAAAAAACAAATAAAATCGTCATACGAAATCTGAGAAAGAGATCTGGTTTATAAACGACGTTATGTCTCAGAAACTGAAGTTTTTCGGCCACATCAAGCGCGATGACGGGCTGGTGAAAATAGGTCTGGGAGGTATTATTCTAGAAAGACGAGGCAGAGGCGTAGATGAACACAAGACATCAATGGCATCCTAAATATGTACATGGAGCAGAATGTTGATCGAGATTCTTATTGCATGGCTGTAATGAAAGCGACATTCTGCCAGGGATATAATATACTACATAATAATGATGATGATGATCAAACAAGTACTGGCTAGAAATACTATTTTGCCACAAAGAAAGAGAAGAAAAGAAAAGCCACCCTTCACCAAACAGTCCTTACATTTTCAGCGATGATACTATTGTATCATTTAATCGTTTCATCGCACATAATCGGAAGCCTGAGACATAACGCTTGCCTCTGGATATTCGATCTAATAGCTAAGCTAACAAGCTATTGGAATTACGAATCCGATCACCAACGTCTGAATTCTCGTCCCCTAATTGGATAGTTGTTGAAAATATTAAAGATCGTCCATTGTTGAATCTTTCACAGCGTACGAAGAAGAAGAAGAAGAAGAAGAAGAAGAGGAAGAAGAAGAAGAAGAAGAAGAAGAAGAGGAAGAAGAAGAAGAGGAAGAATAATCTTACACTAAAAAGGTTTCCACTTAATATGTAATTTTATCAGTCAGACCCTCGTTCTTGAGACGCCTATATTCTCATCACCGTGTACAACAAAAGACGTGTTAACCACTAATGTCAGATTACGAAATGCCAATCGAATCAGCATATATATTTTGAATATTAATTGAATATTCATTCAAATGGCGTTTATGCATCGTGGAAAGCATATGACCAAATCAATATACTCTTGGGTTGAATAGCTTAATTAAAAACAACATCGTGCTTAGACACTAGAAGTTTTGTTACGTGATAGTTCCTAGAAAGAATTACGATTAGCCAATAGGTACTGTTGAGACTCAGCCCTGGACCATGAGATTTGTTCACACACCAGACGAACAATATCTCCGTACCATGTCCAAGCTTGTTTCCAAGCTAAATGCACTCTTGTCACGTTCTTTACTTTTGTCTTCTATCAGTCATCCCAGTGGACGCAGAAGAGATGCAGGCCAGCGGACATTGCACCTCTGCCCATTCGTGACAACATCCCAGGTGGTGGGGAATGCTAGGCGTACCATCACTGCAGAGGAGCCGAGAATACTAAAGGGGAGCAAGGAGATACCCCACTCACATGTATATGCTACGATGCTGGCAGGACGTGACGGTCCTGGGACACAGACACACTGGACTGCCTCTCTTCCGGGGTACTTGATAAACTAGTACATAAGTCCATCACACAGACACACTGGACTGCCTCTCTTCCGGGGTACTTGATAAACTAGTACATAAGTCCATCACACAGACACACTGGACTACCTCTCTTCCGGGGTACTTGATAAACTAGTACATAAGTCCATCCCACAGACACATTGGACTGCCTCTCTTCCGGGACACTTGATGAACTAGTACATAAGTCCATCACACAGACACACTGGACTGCCTCTCTTCCGGGGTACTTGATAAACTAGTACATAAGTCCATCACACAGACACACTGGACTGCCTCTCTTCCGGGGTACTTGATAAACTAGTACATAAGTCCATCACACAGACACACTGGACTGCCTCTTTTCCGGGACACTTGATAAACTAGTACATAAGTCCATCACACAGACACACTGGACTGCCTCTCTTCCGGTACACTTGATAAACTAGTACATAAGTCCATCACACAGACACACTGGACTGCCTCTCTTCCGGGACACTTGATAAACTAGTACATAAGTCCATCACACAGACACACTGGACTGCCTCTCTTCCGGGACACTTGATAAACTGGTACATAAGTCCATCACACAGACACACTGGACTGCCTCTCTTCCGGGACACTTGATGAACTAGTACATAAGTCCATCACACAGACACACTGGACTGCCTCTCTTCCGGTACACTTGATAAACTAGTACATAAGTCCATCACACAGACACACTGGACTGCCTCTCTTCCGGGACACTTGATAAACTAGTACATAAGTCCATCACACAGACACACTGGACTGCCTCTCTTCCGGGACACTTGATAAACTAGTACATAAGTCCATCACACAGACACACTGGACTGCCTCTCTTCCGGGACACTTGATAAACTAGTACATAAGTCCATCACACAGACACACTGGACTGCCTCTCTTCCGGGACACTTGATAAACTGGTACATAAGTCCATCACACAGACACACTGGACTGCCTCTCTTCCGGTACACTTGATAAACTAGTACATAAGTCCATCACACAGACACACTGGACTGCCTCTCTTCCGGGACACTTGATGAACTAGTACATAAGTCCATCACACAGACACACTGGACTGCCTCTCTTCCGGTACACTTGATAAACTAGTACATAAGTCCATCATATCATATCATTGCCAAACCCTATAGACACGAGTGGGGGAGACTCGATAGTCCTGCAAGTCAACTTCCCTAAGAGAGACAGCTCTGACTTCAAACAACTCTTGCCTTTGCAGATGGGCTGGGGACAGCAAAGGGGGGAAACCTTACAGAAACGCCTGTTGTAATCGCATGCACTGGGCCACAGGCCTAACGAAACAATGCAACGTAAATCGCTGTATGATGACGTCACAATTTAAAAAAAGAAAATATGGTGTTCATCCAGTGGAGTCCCACCAGGCAGAGAGAGTGCCGATCCTCACGCCTCAAAGGGGCCCACCTGATGCTATTGGTGGTCACCCACCCATGTGCTGTTGAGTCAAGGCACAAGGACATGGGGCAAGAGCTATTTACCGAAAACCCAAGACCCTTAAAATACTACAGTGGAATGCGGAGGGAGTCCTTAACAAAAAGGTTTCTTTAACAAATCGCCTGTACGAAAGCAAGATAGCCGTGGCATGCATCAAAGAAACGCACCTCAACAACAACCACAGATTTATCAATCAGAGGATACCAGACCTTCCGACTTGATAGAGAAGGTCACAGAGGAGGGGTTCTGATACTGACACGTAATTGCATACCGAGTAGCGCGGTAGCTATCAATCATCCGGACAAGCAGAAATTGTAGGAGTCGACATAAATGACACAAGAAACGAAGATCCGCATCTTCAACCTGTACGGCCCACCCAACAAAGACCTGTCGCTCTCGAGTATGGAAATCAAGGACTCCAGCTGCCTAGTGGTTGTAGACTTCAACAGTCAGTCGGAGAGATGGGGATATTTAGACACAGACAGCAGAGGGGATGAAGTCGAAGACTGGGAGATAGACACAAATCTCTATCTAATCAATAGGCCGGACGACAGCCCCTAGCTTCTATTCAAGAACATGGCATAACACCTCAACTCCAGACTTGGCCTTCTCCACGGGGGATATTCACCACAAAATAGATCGTCAGGTGCTAAACCAATTGGCAGGTAGCGACCACAGGCCAATTAGACTAGATATTGATATCGAAGTAGGCCCCCCAGAAAATAAAACCGCTGCCACGTTGGAACTACAGACGAGCCGACTGGGACAGATTTGCAATGCTGACAGATGGACTGTGTGAAACTATCAACACACGAAATAACAATATGAAACATATGGGGGAAAGCGTAAGCAAAGCAATACTGCAAGCAGCGATCGAGACCATCCAAAGAGGGGCAAGGAAAAACTATAAGCCATATTGGAATCAAGAACTGCAGAAAGCCAAGGATGAAGTCTCAAACGCAAGGAACACGGCAGAGAGAGAGAGAGAGAGCAATCTATGGAAGCAAATATCTCCCTCAAGGCCATCACTGCGAAAAACAAAAGAACACTGAACCAAATAACAAGAGACAGCTGGAACAAAAAAAACAAGAAAGCCTCAATTTAGATAAAGAAGGGAACAAACTATGGATTTTAGTCAGAGCCATGAATGATAAAATACCATCAAAATAAACAAATTACCATCACGCAAGGCGACAACATGCTTACTGGAAAAAAAGCAGCACACGCCTTTATAGAACATTATGCCAGAGCATACTACATTGATGTCCCTACAGACAGGCATAAAAAAACAAGGGAAGAACAAAAGAGCCCCGACAACATCAAGATTGCACCAGAGGAGCACATGATGGCAAAAATAACCATAAACGAAATGAATGAGGCCATGAGAACTTTAAAGAAAAAGAAATCGCCCGGAAAAGATGGAGTAACAAATGAAATTCTGACGGGGTTGGGCCAAACAGCAAAGAGGAAGTTACTGTCAGTCATGAACCAAAGCTGGAAACGGGGAATTGTACCCCAGGCATGGAAAGACGCAGTACTGGTACCAGTACCAAAAACAGGAAAGGACAAAACAGATCCAAATGGATACAGGCCCATCAGCCTACTGAGCTGTGTCGGCAAGCTGGTGGAACGTATGATAAACACCAGACTGATATGGCATCTGGAATGAAAACGAATACTAATTCCACAGCAAGCAGGCTTTAGACAGCACAGATCCACTGAGGACCAGGTCATCCTCATAGCCCAGGAGATAGAAGATGCCTACCAGGCACAGAAACACACAGTAGCTGTTTGGGTGGATCTGGAAAAGGCATTTGACAAAGTCTGGAAAGACGGACTTAGAGTCAAGCTAAGAAGAAGTGATGTTTGTGGGAAGATGTACAAGTGGATCAACCACTACCTCAAACAAAGAACGGCCAGAGTCCAAGTACAAGGGCAGATGAGCAAAAAGGTGACACTCGAGCAGGGAGTACCCCAAGGGGGAGTATTGTCACCCACACTCTTCCTGGTATATATAAACGATATTACAGAGAATATACCGAGATGAGTCCATAGCTCAATGTCTGCAGACGATCTGGCTATGTGGACCTCTGAAAAGAATCTCACCATAGCAAGAAATCGGATGCAGACGGCCCTAACATCGCTGGAAGAGTGGGCGAACTCATGGCTGGTCAAAATAAACGAGGAGAAAACCACGTGCACAATATTCTCGCTTTCATTAAAACCCCAAAGTACCAAATTAAGCCTAAATGGCAAAATCCTGCAGCCAAACGACAACCCAACCTATCTGGGAGTCACATTTGATCGGCGCATGACATGGAAAAGTCAGATTGAGAGAAACCGAATGAAAGCCAGAGAAAGAATGGCAATCATGAGGAAACTTGCTGCCACAAGCTGGGGAGCAGACGCAGGCATACTAAAGAAACTGTACACTGGAAGAGTGAGACCAGTTCTCGAGTATGGCATTGCGGCATGGAAAACAGCAGCAAAGGCGAACTTCGATAAAGTTAGCAAACTTCAAAACCAAGCCATGAGAGTTATAACAGGAGGCATGAAGTCAACGCCAATTGTAGAATTTAAAAAGATTACAAAACTGCAATCCATGACCGATAGAAGAGACTGCAGAGCCCAGCTGCAGTCAGAGAAACTCCGAAGACTGACTGACCATCCAATGCACCAGAGACTAAACAATTTGGGAAATGGGAAACTAAAGCGGAGAAACTTTGCAGAAATAGCCAAAGCAAAGATGCACGAAGATCCCACGAACGCACTAACAACACCAAAACCCATCACTACTGTACGAAAACCTACCTGGAGGCAGGATATATTTCCAGAGGTGGTAGAAAATATACCAGGTATTGCAAACAAAAACTGCCAGACTGAAAAAGAAAGGAGAGATACTACCCTAAGCTTCATATCGAAAAGCTACCCAAGCATGGACTGGACCCATGCATACACCGACGGTTCTGTAACAAACACTACACAGAACGGAGGGGCAGGAGCATTCCTGAACCTACCAAATGGCAGACAAATAACACTGTCATTCGCTACTGGTAAGTACACAAGCAATTTCAGAGCGGAGGCAGAGGCACTGAGGGCGGCAGTGGAAGAAATGGTGACACACAAAGAAAATGAAGCCATATAGTCCTGCTTACAGATGCTCTCGCCGTAGTCACAGCGCTAAAAAGCCAGAAAAACACTGAGCTTAATGACTTAAGAGCAGCACTCTGCAAACTGTGCCAGCAGTCCGCACCAAAAAGGGTAGTGGTACAGTTGGTCCCATCACACTGCAACATCCAAGGCAACGAGGAGGCAGAAAGACTGGCAAAAGAAGGTGCAAGACTACCACAAACAGATACTAATATGACGTACGAAGAGTCAAAACGGCTTATCAAAGCCAGATACATGACCAAATGGGAAACCGAACATACTGGTTACACCAAAAACGATGCCTATTACCAGTTAAACCGAAGAGAGCAGGTCGTTGTCTTCAGACTTCGCACTGGCCACAATAGACTGAGGTACCACCTATTCAACAAATTGAAGATAGGTGGTACCGACGAATGTCCGTGCGGTACTGGTAAAATGACCGCTGAACATCTGCTGCAGAACTGCCCGACATACGAGGATCAGAGAGAGCTGATGTGGCCATCACCAGTGGAACTGCAAGACAAGCTCTATGGCAGTGGCGACAGACTCAGGATGACCGCCGCTTTTTTCGAAAAAATAATGGTTACTGTCTGACTGCGTACGAAGAAGAAGAAGAAGAAGAAGAAGAAGAAGAAGAAGAAGACAACACAGATCCACTGAAGACCATATCACTCTCATAGCGCAGGAAAGATGCTTACCAAGAGTAAAAGCATACAGTAGCGGTTTGGGTGGATTTAGAGAAGGCATTTGACAAGGTGTGGAAAGATGGATTTAAAGTCAAGCTACGAAAAAGTGAAGTATCTGGAAAATTGTACAGAGGGATCACCCACTAGAACAGCCAGAAACCAAGTACAAGGGCAGATGAGCAAAAAGGTGACACGAGAGCAAGGAGTACCCCAAGGGGGAGTACTGTCACCCACACTTTTCCTGGTGTATATAAACAACAACATAGAGAATCCACCAAGAAGAGTCCACAGCTCTTTATTTGCAGACGATCTGGCCATGAGGACCTCTGAAGATAATCTCACCGTAACAAACAATCGGGTGCAGCAGGCCCTAATATCGCTGGATGAGTGGACGAAATCATGGCTGGTCAAAATAAATGAAGAAAAAACAACATGTACGATATTCTCGCTTTCACATAAACCACAGAACACCAAAATAAGTCTTATCGGCAAATATCTGCGACCAAACGACAACCCAAACTACTTGGGCGTCACATTTGATCGGCGCATGACATGGAAAAGTCAGATCGAGAGAAACTGAATGAGAGCGAGACAAAGAATGGCAATCATAAGGAAACTTGCTGGCACAAGCTGGGAAGCAGACGAAAGTTTACTGAAGAAACTGTACACTGGAAGAGTGAGACCAGTTCTCGAGTATGGCATTGCGGCATGGACAACAGCAGCAAAAGCAAACTTCGATAAAATTAGCAAACTCCAAAACCAAGCCATGAGAGTTATAACAGGAGGCATGATGTCAACGCCAATTGTAGAACTTGAAAAGATTACAAATCTGCAATCCATGACCGATAGAAGAGACAGCCGAGCCCAGCAGCAAGCAGAGAAACTAAGAAGACTGACAGACCAACCAATGCATCAGAGACTAAATAGATTTGGAAAATGGAAACTAAATCGGAGAAACTTTGCAGAAATAGCCAAAGCAAAGATGAGCGAAGATCCTATGAACACATTAACAACACCAAAGCCCATCCCTACTGTACGAAAACCTACCTGGAGGCAGTATATCATTCCAGAGGTGGTAGAAAATATACCAGGTATTGGAAACAAGAACAGCCAGACTGAAAAAACAAGAAGAGACATAACCCTGAGGTACATATCGAAAAACTACCCAACCATGGACTGGACCCATGCATACACCGACGGTTCTGTAACAAACACAACACAGAATGGATGGGCAGGGGTATTCCTGAGCCTAACAAGCGGTAGAAAAATAACACTGTCCGTGGCAACTGGAAAATTCTCGAGCAATTTCAGAGCGGAGGCAGAGGCACTGAGGGCTGCAGTAAAAGCAATGCTGACAGGCAAAAGCAATGAAAGCCAGATAGTCCTGTTTATAGATGCCCTGCCCGTGGTTACAGCACTAAAAAGCCAGAGAAATACAGAATTTAATGATTTAAGAGCAGTACTCTGTCAACTATGCCAGCAGTCCGCACCAAAAAGAGTAATGGTACAGTGGGTTCCCACTGTAACATTCAAGGCAACAAGGAGGCAGACAGACTTGCAAAAGAGGGTGCACGATTACCACAACCAGATTCTAGTATGACCTACGAAGAGTCCAAAAGTCTTATTAGGGCCAGATACATGGCCAAATGGGAAACAGAATATACAGTACACAAAAAATGATGCCTACTACCAGTTGAGCAGAAGAGAGCAGGTCGTGGTCCACAGAATCTGCACAGGCCACAATAGACTGAGGTACCACCTATTCAACAAATTGAAGATAGGTGGCACTGACGAATGCACTTGTGGTACAGGGAAAATGACCGCTGAACATCTGCTGCAAAATTGCCCGACATACGAGGACCAGAGAAAGCAGATGTGGCCATCACCAGTGCCAACACTAGACAAGCTCTATGGCAGTGTCGACAGCTCAGGATGACAGCTGCTTTCTTCGAACAAATACAAGTTGACGTCTGACAGCGTACGAAGAAGAAGAAGAAGAAGAAGAAGAAGAAGAAAAAGAAGAAGAAGAAGAAGAAGAAGAAGAAGAAGAAGAAGAAAAAGAAGAAGAAGAAGACCCTCATTCTTGAGACGTCTATATTATAATCAGCGTGTACAACAAAAGACGTGTTAACCAACGTGTTAATTAAAACCAACATCGTGCTTAGACACTAGAAATTTTGTTACGTGATAGGTCCTAGAAAGAATTACGATTAGCCAATAGGTATCGAAGTACACTGGGGTCACTGGATAAAAGAGGAGATTTACAATTGTGTGTCAGGAGACATATGTGTACTCAAAAATCAATAAGAGTGTCATTTGTGTGTTTTTTTTTGTGTGTTTTTTTTTGTTCAATTGTCGTGATACCTAACAAATGACTTCAGTTTTCTCTATTGTGTTTTATGTAGTGAGGGAATATAATTTGACAGAACAGATTAGATTAGGAAAGTGAAAGTATACATGCATTTCCAGTTCAGCTCATTGATCATGGGTCTACACCACTAATTCAAAGTGGTCTTTGCGACGAGAGGTCTACAACAGCGGGACAACAATGTTTGATTTAAGACAAAGGCATTGGGTATTATAACACTCCAGAATATCCAGCTGTAAATTGGTACCTAGCTTACTGTAAGCAAAGAAAGCGAACGAGGAAAGGGAATGGACGCACTACTTATTTAAAAGCAGACGTATGGTATATAACACTTCATCCATGACAGCAGTGTTTGCTATGCGACAAAAATGTATTCATTTCTTAATTGGGATTGATGAATGCAAGAACAAAATACAATCATTGGCGTAGCTATCTTCCCCCGTACAATCCAAAGACGCATTGCACTGAATGGCACTAGCACTGAATGGCACTAGCATGGCCCTAGCACTGAATTGCACTAGCATGGCCCTAGCACTGAATGGCACTAGCATGGCCCTAGCACTGAATGACCCTAGCACTGAATGGCACTAGCACTGAATGGCCCTAGCACTGAATGGCACTAGCACTGAATGGCCCTAGCACTGAATGGCACTAGCACTGTTTTGCGAAGAGCAGTTAGGCAATCTCTATGTCATTTGCTGATGGAGTTTGAACAGCTTTTGGTCTGAATGAAATGCAACGATATTGCTTGTTTATAACATAATTATTAAGTATGTGAATGGAGATTAAGGCACTGAGATGGCTTTTTGAGACCTAAAAAATCAGGGCAGCAATTAACACAAACTTGAACATAGTGACGAACCTAGTACCTGGGTAATGAGCACTACACTATCGTGCAAGACAGGCAGTAAGGTGGTAACGTAACAAGTCAGCGCAATAAAGAATATTATTTTCAAGCTGACAAGTACTGCCTGGAAAGCATCCTCAAGGGTGCTTCGCATACGAACCATGAGATGTTTCAGTAAATGAGACGTGCGGTATTGTGATTGGGTGAATTAAACCGACGCCAAAGGAAAATGTTTACACAATCGCTGACAATCCGCCACCGACCATTTGAAGATGCGCTATATCAGTCGTTAAAAGGTAACAAGCAGTACAGCGATCAGGGACAAAAAGCAGAAATCAGGGACAACATTTTTGGACAGAACATCAAGGAAAATCTTTCTCAAAATTATGCAGTCCTTGGACAGAACAGAGGAGGATTGCATCCTTAAGGACAGACCCATCATATCTTCTACAGTGCTCAGTGGAGGATGCTCTCTCGCCAGACGACTATATCCATGGACAATGTCTGTTCATGTGTCTCGTTTTGTAGCTTGGGGATGTTAAATGTATTCATAGGCTTTCGTCCCTAATGACAACACACCATCATCATCATAGGCGTCTCAGTGTCTGTAGACCACGCATGTGGCGCACAGTAAGTTTTGCCAAGCTCTGCCTCCTGTATTTCGACACTGCCTGCTATGACTGTAAAGGCCGATCCACGAGTGACAGCCTCTTCCACAGATGGTACAACCATGCGGAGGAGGCTGGCTTGCCAGGGGTGTTCCTTGATTTTTTCAGTCTTTCTCTTTTTTCTGCAACCATAAGGCCTCTACGAGCATCGGAAACCTCTATGCCCCCTCAAACTGTCTCTAGGCAGCTCGATCCTGAGCAACTCTTCCCCAGCCCTCGGATGGAGTGTCGCATGAATTCTTGTCCATATTGCATACGTCCTTGAATCCCAGTGTAGGACTGCCGGTTGCCAGCTGTCCATAAAGGATATCCTTTGGCAGCCACTCATGTGGTAAACATGCCCCAACTATCGACGACGTCGCTGGCTCAACAGCGAGTAAATGCTGTAAGTGTTTGTTCGCTGTAAGACAACCTTATGTGGCACTCTCTCTTGCAACCAAATCCCCATTATTTGCCTTAGACAACTCATGTGAAAGGTGTTACACCGCCTTTCCTGCTTTCTATACATTGAGAGTGCCAAGAACGCAGGTCTGATAGATACTGCTTTGGTGTAGTGAGACAGCCCAGTGTTCTCCCAAACTCTCTTCGTCAGGTGAACCCTGTCAAACGTATTGTCTATCTACTTCTCGAGCGAGAGAGTGTTGCTGATGGCAGACACCCGATAAGCGAAGCTGTTGACGACCTCACGAGTGACGCCAGCAATCTTTACTGAGGAGAGAGTGGTAATACCTTGTAAGCAGACCTATGTCTTTTCCAGGTTTATGGTGAGCCCAAACTGCTTCACACCCCGACAAATCTGTTTCCCAGTCTCTGTAGAGCCTTCTCACTATTGGCCACTAGAACCGCATCTTCCATAAATAGTATCTCTCTAATAAGCACCGACCTCACCTTGGTCCTCGCACGCAGTTGGGACAGGTTAAACAGCCGCCCATCTGACCTGGTGTGCAGATAAACATCGTCCACAAACGTGCGATAAGCGTACAGTAGGAGCATGGAGAAGAAGATGCCAACGAGGGTCGACACGAGCCCACATCCCTGCTTCATCCTCCTCTTTATGGGAAAAGAGTTTGAAGATGATCGATCGTATAGGACCGAGCTCTTCATATCAGTGTGAAAAGAAAGTTATTATGCTACGCAGGTTGTTGTTTTTTTCTGGGTTTTTGTTTGGGTCTCGCACTTTCTACTAACCTAGTTAAAGGGCTTAGTGAGCTCAAGAAACATCATATAGAGCGGCTGGTCCTGTTCTCTGCGCGTCTCCTGGATATGACGACGCATAGGCTCCAAATGAATGTTGAGCTTGTAGACAATGAGCCTATGTTCAGCACCACACATTGTCTTAGTCACACGCACGTTCCGTCTCCGTCAAGTGAAAATCGATGGGAATGTTTAGATCGAGAGTACATCCATTGATGATGTTTATTTTTGGGGAGGGGGGGGGGGAGGCAGACGAAACATGGTGTTAATGCTGAAAATGTCATGGAAAGGCACAGAGGCTGACCAATAGTTAGACATTACTACTTTCCTATGTCATGTGTCACAGAGACATCCCCCCCCCCTTCCGCCCCCCTCATCCCCTAGGCATAATGGTCAGAGCGGACTCTAGCATTTAAATATCCAAGGATTACGAGCTTGTCGGACTGGGGAACTGACAAGGGGAGGGGAAGGGAGTTGGGGTGTGGAGATTATCGTAGAATCATTCGTTTACCACCTCAGGGTTGGTCATTGTCAGAACATATAATATTTTAATATATTAATGTCGTCAGAACAACTGATGGTGTCCCAGATCCTTTTGAAATCACTACCGACGCGAGACAAGGGTGTGGGCTTTATCCTCTGTTGTTTAACATCTACATGGACACAATCGCATCAGAGACTGGTCAAAATGAGATATAAAGCAGAACATAACGCAATACACGAATTGCTCTTTGCAGATGATCAGTGCTTGCTGTTCGACGATGAAAACAAACTGCAAAAACACATGAACGAGCTTGCAGTTACCTGTGCTAAACACAATATGTGAATTAGCGAGAACAAAACAGAAACTATGATGATCAGTAGAACACATAGGTAACTCAAGAAAAGTGTAAATGATATTGCTCTTTAACAGGTCCATGAGTTCAAGTATTTGGGCAGTATTTTTTCGGCAGAGAAATTGAGACTAGGTGTCAGAAAGCATCTGCAGGGACTTATCAGCTGCCCCAACCCCTTAGACACCCGAGCATTAGTTTGGCAACAAAACAACAGCTGATATATTTATTTCGCCTCTGTGCTACCAGTGTCAAACATATGGAGGCAGACCATCGTCTTTTTCATCTTCTTCGGCGTCTGTTCTGAAAAGGACGTTGTGACGATGTGTCGTAATTTACAGCGAGCGAGGCTGCGATATCTGCGTTGTTCGGCCCGACACATCCGATTTCAGCTAACTTTTTTTAGTATCATAAGTTTGCCTTATTTTAATCAAACTACACCAGTAGGATCAAGATGCTGAGCAGCGCATGAGCTGCAGTGGTCAGAGACCCATAGCTGACTGTTAGCGTCAGAGCCAGCGAACCAGAGCTGCCAAGACCCTTCTACACCTCCACGCGGTAATCCTGGATAACAGGCTGCAGCAGAGCAGACTGGCTACGAAGAAGGGATCGAAGAGGGAATGCTAACCCGGTACTCAAAAAATATGTTGGACCGAAAGGTACAAATATCGCAGTCAAGCTGTAAACCACGACACAACGCATTCCATTCTCTGGACTACATTCTGCTACTTAAGCCCTTTCAAAGTCTGCTTCCAGCCTGTTTCCAGGGCCTCCCCGTGAAGGCGAAATAGGATCTTGGTCAGCTCTGGTTCCCTGGCCCTGATATAAGCAGCCACCTAGGAGTCGCTGTCAGCTTATTCATGGCTGCATCTTAGTTCCTGTGTAACTCTGGTATGCGGTAACGTACTAGACGCACTCACTGTACAAGAGCACTACATACATCAAGAGGGCAATAGCCAAGAAAGAGATGTCGGGGATGGTAACGAAATAGGGTATGGAGGAGCGGGTTAGTACAGTTGAAACTTTAATAAAAGGAAAATAATGGATCCACAATGGCAGAATATTACCAAATCATCATTATCCTTAATTATGAATGCTTAGAGTGGTGCAATATGAAATCTAAAAATGAAGATAAAAAGTGATAAGTTATGATACTCAAGGATAGTAATTATGTCATATATACCGAATAATATGTACTGCATAGTGAAAATTAAGTAATGGCTAAAGTTAAAACCTACATTATGAGAATAGAGACAATTACTTCAATTCTGAAGTGACGACCTTAGACCTTTAATAAGGAAAGCCACCGTGTTGGCCCCTCAATCTTTGCTCCAGAAAGCACAGAAGAGATTTCTGCTACATGTCCATATATCTGTCAGAGACGTCTCAAGCATTCAGGACTTTTATTGTTTAATGCTAAAGATTTGGCTGTGACACGCTTGTGCCAAGCTTCAAAATCAATGAGCACACCACGGCAATACACACCAACTAAATTATCACCCCAGCAATAATCACTACAGCAACGGTCACCACAGTGATAATCACTACAGCAACGGTCACCACAGGGATAATCACTACATGCGTTGTACCAACTACCACCCCTAACTCTAGCCTACACTCACCAAATGTTTCACTTTCTGACCGTTTATTCTGTCTTTCTTTTGCAGCTCTGACAAGATGCCTGGGCTAGGTCCCACATCCACAACGACCTTATCGAAGAAGCCCCAGGGGATACAGAAACACAGTTTCTTTGATATTTCCTTGCTTTCTCGCACTTTTTCTGTGGATTGCCGAAGGTCCTCGGAGACGTAGCACACGAAAACCTGAAAAGTGACGAAATCGCTGTATGTAGTTGATGTGAAAACTATGTTTGTTTATAATTTATGTTCTGCTTGCCTTACTCAAATGACTGCCGTCAACTTCTAATAGAAAATTTGGTGTCTGCATCGTTCTTTCCACGCATGTGTGTAGGTAGGTAGATAGGTTGGTAGACAACAGGCAGGTAGGCAAGTAGGTTTGTAGATAGGTAGGTAGGTAGGCAGCTAGGTAAGCATGTAGGTAGTCGTATAGGTAGATGTGCGGATGGGTAGACATGTACGTGGACAGGGCCGTTTTATGACCGTAGACCAGTGGTTTTCAAATTTTTTCAGTGAACGATACCCTAGTGTAATAGGAATGTTTTTTTTCCACGGCACATCAAGTCAGAAAATAAGCCTACTTAATTATTGTAGTACACAGTTAATGCGGTTAGGTTGGTTAACTGAAACAAATTAATTCAAACACGTATTTGAAATTCACAAAAAGTTTATGAAAAAAGTAAATAAGTACATACTTTGAACGATCATATCATTGAATAACCGTAATAGGTGAGTCTGTTGTTCATTACACATCTTCTCAAATCTTGGAATCAAACTGGACACAGCTAGCCTCATTTACTGTTCCACGTCGATTTTCGGACGATACTTGCTTGTTATAACATCGACCGCCGATAACCCAGCTTCGCACAAATGACATATGACGTCGCAAATGGAATTACGATTCGCAAAGATGTACCACTTAGCAGCGGATATTCATCTTTTACTGATATGCAAAAGTCAATTAGTTCCGTGATGCCAAATTTTCTTTTCAGTCTACTGTTGCTGGACAGCTCAATAAGATTTTCTTAGACATCACACAAGTATGCTAGTTTGACACAAAAATCTCTTTCCACAAAGTGTTTTGCATACTCGTATTTTTTCCTTTAAAAAAATGTACACTTCCTGTCGCTCGCAATTCAAACGTACGGGACAATACATTGAGAGATCCATTTCAAGGGGTATTAGTTCAACAGAGGCGTGTATTCTGCTCACGTTTCATCACACCATTTTTGGAAAAACCTGGCTTTCAATATTCGAGTTAACAAAAATAAAGTTTATGATTTTCACCACACATTGTAAGACCAGATTCAGTGGACGGCTCAGATACTTTGATGTGAGTGCTTTTATGTGAATGATGCAATTGGTCCACAGTGATTCCGGAGCTTTGCTTCGAAAAAACGCCTGCAACCCTCCATAACGACCCGCCATCGAACATTTAGCATCAGTACAGACACCAACCCACTTTGTCAACTCCACATTATGCTCAACCATAAATGTGTCCAGGATCTCGAACAGATCTTGAGCCTTTGTACTTGCAGTGATACTTTTACAAAAGTGAAGGTCTTCCACGTTGGCATTACAATTTATGAACCGTACATGGTACATCAAATGAGCATCCTTATTAATATCCGTGGCCACATCAAGCTGCAGCCCAAATTCCTACCCTTTTATTTTTTATTTGTTTTTTAATTATTGCCTTTTTGATCATCCGCCACGTGCTGGATTCTGCAACTGGATAGTATGGTTAGACAAAGGTCCCTTTGACAGCAGTGTCCTCTCACACTCACCAATCATAATGTTCACCAAATGTACAGCAGCTGGTAGAATTAGTTGTTCTGTTATGGTGTGGAGCTTTTTAACACTTGGCGACTCTATACGCAACCTTGAATGGTGCTAGCAAAGCATTGTTTGATATTGACACAAACTAAGTAACAAACATTTTTTTTTAAATTCTTTTAACTTTCTGGTAAAATAGTCCCGAGATGTGCAAACCATGTTTCCATGACTGGTTTCTAAATGGCGTTTTAGTTTACTTGGAGCCATGTATTCTGGTGCCAAAAACATGTATACACCGTACACACTACGGTCTTTCATCATCGTTGACACGTGTCGATATAAAGACAAAATCCAAACAACTGTTGTCGTATCTACGACATTTCCGCTTTTTCACACCAACACCACTAGTTTGTTGTGTCCTCTTTATTTTCACACATACAACGCTTATTATACTCATGCCCGAGTGGTCCTCCGGTGTCTTTGTGTAAGACACGGACAAGAATAGCACTACTGCCTCACAGAGAGTATGTCGTAAAAGGCGACTACCTGTGTGATATGGCATAACACCGACATCGTTAGGTGGTTTGTTTAGAGCAGCATAGATGGCGCCTAACAGGCTGCGGGTCTACTTTGCTTCAGTGTTTGAGTCTATTAAGATGGACTCGCACATCGGTTAACCACCCTCCGGGGCACTTTACTCAACCTAGCGGAGTAATAGGCTGCTCGAAGCTAGCCGACTAAGAAGGAATTCTTTCTCAAGGCTCCATCCGGCTTATGCCAGAGCCGGAACCTGCACAGGTGCATCTGCCACTGTAGAAGTACAGGTCGACTTATTTTTAATGTTCAATAAAACACTTGTCCATAATGAGAAAGATAAAGAACAACAACTGACAAGTTTGTCAGATAATCACAGGAAAGGTTCAATTAGACTATGACAAGTTTTTCCTCTCAAAATTCAACCCCCAGCGAGAACAAGAGGGCACAGATACAAATTAACTAAAGAATGGTCCAGATTGGATATTAGGAAATATTTTTTTTAGTCAGAGAGTGGTGAATGATTGGAATGCATTGCCCCAGGAGGTAGTGGAGGCAGAGACAGTTAATGCATTTAACAATTCTTTGGATGTGCATAGCTTTTAAAGCAGGATAATGCAAATGTGACTAGTGTCTACAGACTCTGATGAGTCTTCTAAGCCGGAATAAAAACGTTAAGTTAACATACACGTACAGTAGGTGGTGAGAATATAGATCAGGTCATGCATTTTGAATATCTGGGCTCCAAAATTGACAAGAATGGCGACAGCTCGAAAGAAATTAGAAGAAAACTGGCCATGACAAACCAAAGGTTAAACAGGTTGGCAGAACACCAACAAAACGACAATAGTGAAAGTCTTGAGAGCCTGTGTTTTTCCTGTGGCAGCATATGGCTGCAAATCATGGACGATTACCAAAACTTCTGGAAAAAGAATCGAATCGTTCGAGTAAAAATGTTACAGAAAGAGCCTCAGAATACATTGGACGGAGAAAAGACAAATGTAGACATTCGACAAGAGTTGAGCATAGAGGTGAACTGGTTTAGCAATTCCATTTTGGCCATAAAATTGAAATACTTTGGTCACATCACGAGACGCAACGGTTTTGAGGGGACAGTGATGGAAGGCATTATGCCAGGTAAAAGAGGCAGGGGTAGATCGAAAAGACAATGGCGCCAAGATATCCAGGAATGCCTGTGTTTGACTGTGGCAGAGGCTCGAGTCTTGGCAAGAGAAAGAGTTTCTTTCAGACGGGATGTGATAGGAGTGACGTTCTATAAAGGACGTGCGACATGATAATAATTTTGTCGAAGACGCTTTTATTTGTAGACGCCTGTGGACCGTTTGCTTGTATCTTTCGATACTAGCGATATTTAGTATCCATATATTTGTTCTATATTCATAGGTAGTTATGTATCGAAGGCAGTATCAGTACTGGTACTCGGAATGAAGGTAAAATGGAGTGCGGTTTTTTTTATCTTGATAACCTCCCCATAAATTGTTGGCGAGAGTTATGTCTTAACATAATAATATAGAAAAAATATGCCACCAACAGCTGTTCATGAAGGCAGGATCCCTAATAAAGATGAATCGTCCTGAGACAGCTGATGTGCGCAATTTGGAAAGATTTACTGCAAAATATTGAAATTGCAAAAAAAGATGTACAGGAACCTGGCATTGTACAATTATATTAAAGTCTATTGTCACATTTTCAAATAATGCGAAATAAATTCGATGCTCATGACAAGAAAACTGACGTCCTCCAACTACAACGGAATGTGCGAAGCGTGAACTAAGAAAGACCAACTTTGCAGACCAAGTTTTGGATAACAGAAATTCAAGTTGATTTCTGAGCACCAATGACAAATTCAGCCCACAATCGTTTTATCCTACAATCGACAGACATAACTGAGAGGACAAAAAGACGCGAAGCTTATACAATTATATGCGAAATGTTTAGTTTCTAGCTGAACAGATCCATGACTAGAGATAAAGTCATGAAGCAAAGGAACTTGTGAATGTGTATCCATCAGACATGGAAGATAAATTGAACAAGGAGTTCTGCAAGATGGAATACTTTCACCGATACTGTTGCTCATATGCACCAATGATATAATAACATAAATCTCTAAAAGAGTACACAGTGCACTATATGCAGATGACTTGACACTATAAACATCAGAAGAGACTACACCTGTAGCTAAAACCAAATGCAAGAGGCCCTAAATAAAATGGAGACATGGGCACACACAAAAATCACGTTTACAATCGTCTCCCTATCTCATAAGCCCTAAGAAGTGATCCTGAAAGTAAATGGCCAGACTTTCCCCCTTGACATAAGTCCAACTTATCTGGGAATGACAATGACCCACGGTTGACATGGAACATCCAGATTTAAGAAAACCACCAACAAAGCTATTAACAGAATGGCCATAATGAGAAAAGATAGACTCAACTTGTGGCGCTGACACGGGCACCCTAAAGAAACTGTACATAGGTTACATGAGACCAGGGCTAGAATACGGGATAGCAGCATGGTCCACAGCAACAAAGAATAACTTTCACAAAATAAATACAAGACAAGACCAAGGTATACGTATCATCACTGGAGCTATGAGAACAACACCAATAAATGCAATGGAGATCATCACACATATCAAAAGTATGGAGACGTGCAGAGACCAAAAAACACTCCAGCAGGGGGAGAAGTTCAAACGAATGCCTGATCACCCAATATATGACAGGATAAATCGCATGGCAAGAGGGAGATTAAAGAGAAACCATTTCATATAAAAAAACAGAAGAACTTGCAAGAGCAGACCAAATGATAAGTCAGGCAGTGGTTAGAGATCTAAAATGAACATCCCAAATCCCACCATGGAAAAAGCCAAGTCCCCTGAGATGGTAGAAACCATAGAGGGAATATGGAAAAAGGGAATTCAGATTTAGAAAGGAAATGTATCACAGAAGAATATCTTAGGAGAGTATACCCACTAGAAACATGGATACACATATATACATATGGCTCATCTAACAAAGCCACATCCAATGGAGATGGACGGGTCTATTACAGACTAAGGAATGGAGAAGAAAAAACTCGAGTATTAACAACTGGAACATACTCCAATAACTTCCATGCAAAAGCAGAGGCACTGAAGACCGCATCTGAGCTTGTAATCCAAGATAAAGATATCCACCAAGAAAACATAGTATTTCTGACTGATGCCGCGTCAGTATTAGCAGCGCTACAACAACACAAAGATGAAGATCTCGAGCAAAGTATGTTCTCCCTGACACAGCTCTCAGCAGAACACCCAAGGTTGGTCATACAGTGGATCCCATCCCATTGCAATATTTAAGGCAATGAAACTGCAGATAAACTAGCAAAGAGTGGAGGAAATTCCCCACAAACAGACCTGAGCATCACATAAAATGAGGCCAAAACCAGAATTAAAGCCAACTTCAGGGACAAATGGCTGATCCACACCTCGACTTCCGAAAAGCAGACAGCTACTTTAACTTAACTAATGAAGTCATCATCTTCAGACTGAGAACTGTGCATAACAAACTCAAAGGTCATCTTTACAACAAAAATGAGGATTGGGACAAATGACGAGTGTCCATGACAGGAGCATACCATGACAGTGGAACACATTCTACAAAGCTGCATGCTCAAGCAGGAAGAGTGAGAACAATACTGGCCTCGCGAGACAGATATGGGACAAAATCTGTATGGAGATAAAAACACTTACAAATAACGATGTCCTTTGTAACAGTAATCGGGACTTTGGTCTGAGAATGAACAAGGAAGAGGAAGACATAGAAGATGGATTTATTGAAAAGTTCTTACTATTTTCAAGAATTTATGAAGATAACAAATCTGCATTAGATATGGTTCGTGCACAAATATATGGTAGACATGATTCGTGCACAAATATATGGTAGACATGATTCATGCACAAATCTGCAGTAGAAATTATTCATGCACAAATATGTAGTAGATATGATTCGGGCATAAATATGTAGTAGATATGATTCGGGCATAAATCCATAAATATGTAGTAGATATGATTCGTGCACAAATATGTAGTAGATATGATTCGGGCATAAATATGTAGTAGATATGATTCGGGCATAAATATGTAGTAGATATGATTCGGGCATAAATATGTAGTAGATATGATTCGGGCATAAATCCATAAATATGTAGTAGATATGATTCGTGCACAAATATGTAGTAGATATGATTCGGGCATAAATATGTAGTAGATATGATTCGGGCATAAATATGTAGTAGATATGATTCGGGCATAAATATGTAGTAGATATGATTCGGGCATAAATCCATAAATATGTAGTAGATATGATTCGTGCACAAATATGTAGTAGATATGATTCGGGCATAAATATGTAGTAGATATGATTCGGGCATAAATATGTAGTAGATATGATTCGGGCATAAATATGTAGTAGATATGATTCGGGCATAAATCCATAAATATGTAGTAGATATGATTCGTGCACAAATATGTAGTAGATATGATTCGGGCACAAATATGTGGTAGATATGATTGGGGCACAAATATGTGGTAGATATGATTCGGGCATAAATATGTAGTAGATATGATTCGGGCATAAATATGTAGTAGATATGATTCGGGCATAAATCCATAAATATGTAGTAGATATGATTCGGGCACAAATATGTGGTAGATATGATTCGCCGATCTGGTTTCATTCTCATGAGATGACCCAACCGTTTCACCTTCTGTCTATCCATGTATTCTTGGGAAGATGTTGTTCCGACCATTTTTCTGAGTTCGACATTTTTCATTCTGTCTTTTCTGGTGACGTTGATGACACTTTTTTCAGGCATCTCATTTCGCAGGCTGCTATTATCTTTGCCTGTGCCCTGGACTGAAACCAGGCGTGGCACTGATAACACATAGTTGGTTAGAAAATAGTGTTTATCAGTTGTCGTTTGATTTCTATACTGATGTTCCAATGTTTGAGTAGTGGTGACAGTTGGTAGGTCACTGCACTTGCTTTTTGACATCAGGTTTCGATTTCTCTGTCCAATCGTCAGTCCTCAGTGAAAATGCTTCCCAGGTACTTAAACACTTACACCTTTTTGAGTCTGTTATAGTTGATAGGTCGTAGAGAGCTTGATGATCTTCTGGTTTTCATAGTATCTGTCTTTGATGTACTAATATTTGTGTTATATCTCGTACAAGTTGTATTAAGCAAATTTGTATGAATTTGTAAGTGACTTTCATCTTTGTACATTAGCCATTGGTCGTCTGCGGAAAGTGGCTCTTTCATCGATTCGTGGTCTTCACTTCCTGCAATTTCATTACCTTCATGGTTTGCTTCTGATGTTATTTAGTGCATGTAACAATTTCATTACCTTCATGGTTTGCTTCTGATGTTTTATAGTGTATGTAACAATTTCATTACCTTCATGGTTTGCTTCTGATGTTATTTAGTGCATGTAACAATTTCATTGCCTTCATGGTTTGCTTCTGATGTTATTTAGTGCATGTAACAATTTCATTACCTTCATGGTTTGCTTCTGATGTTATTTAGTACATGTAAGGAATAGAAGTAGGGACAAAACGCAGCCTTGTTTGAGTCCTGTGGTTTGTCCCAAATTGAGAATATATTTCTCCATTTTCTGAACAAGTGTGGGAGGAGTGAGAGGCTTCTCAAAGATGAAAGGGATCAAATAAATTATCCCCGACCAACAACGTGTGTGTGTGTGTGTGGTGGTTAGGGGGAGGGGGCGCATCGTTTCATAACCTTCAAATGAAAATGATGTTATTCAACAATTGCCATTGGGCAAGATAATTTCTGCATAACATTTGTGGAAAGGGAACATTTCAGGATTAAAATGAAAGTCTCCACTAGACCCACATTACTGTGTCTGTCAATATTTCAGTCAGGTTGTTGAAAAACGCAAGATTTGAATTTTTGTTTTTGTCAATCGAATATCTCAATAAATATTTAAAATTACGATTAAGGTTCGTAGATCTTAGGCACTGTGCATAGTCGGCCTAATTTTTAAAGTGACCTTGTAGGTGGGTACATATGTGTATATGTATTCATGTATGTAGACAGGTAGGAAGGTAGGCTTATTGGAAAGTGGACAGGAAGGCAGGCATGTTGGTAGGTAAGGTGACAGGTGCGTACATAAATAGACTGGTAGTTCAGTTCAGTGTCCATGTTTTTGTGCCATAAAGTAATTACAAGCAATACATAACACCTGATAATTCTCATTGTCAAATTATGATTTATCTGTTTGGATGACAGTATGTGTCGCATGTTATCGAATACCATCTTGGCCATACCTATTCTCTTTTTCTGATTTCTTTTTCACAGCTGACTTCTTCCATTGTTATTTGACCTAGATAGGAGAAACTGTTCCTGTTCAAGTAGTTGATCTTTTATTTGTATCTGCATACATGGTTTCTTGTCACTTTTCCCAATTATCATAGTCTTTGTTTTCTTTATGTTTATGTCTAATCCAAACTCTTGATATTGTGTATATTGTTGTCACAAGCTCCTGTAATTCTTGCTCACTTTTTGCCATCAAAACTGTATCATCCGCATATCTAAGATTATTCATTGCCACTCCTCCAATGACAAGTCCTGGTTTCCCCTCTAACTGTTTGAATATTTGTTCTGTGTAGAATTAAAAAGACAAGGGGGTAATACACATCCCCGTCTCACTCCTTTTTTTACATCAATACTTGGAGAGCATAACTTTCCTGATTTTATTGTAGCAGCTTGTTCCCAGTACAGATTACAGAGCAGTCTTATGTCTTTACCATCTAGACCTATTTCTTGGAGACATTTAATTAATTGTTCATATTGGACTCTGTCAAAAGCCTTCTGGTAGTCTATAAAGCAAATATAAATGTCATTTTGTATTTCTAGATATCTCTCTGTCAAAAGCCTTCTGGTAGTCTATAAAGCAAATATAAATGTCATGTATTTCTAGATATTTTTCTGTCAAAAGCCTTCTGGTAGTCTATAAAGCAAATATAAATGTCATTATGTATTTCTAGATATTTTTCTGTCAAAGTTCGCAAACAGAAAATCGTTTCGCTTGTACCATTAAACTTTTGAAAACCAAACTGTTTTTCTGAAACTTCCCCCTCTATTTTACCTCTTATTCTCTCTTGTATGATCTTGAGTAGTATTTTAATTGTGTGACTCATTAGACTTAATGTTCTAAAGTCTGAACATTCTGTTCCGTGACGTAGATGTTTTCAGGTCTGTTGGTATGCATCCAGTATTGTTCGTGTCATTACACAGATCAGAAAGTATATCTATACCAAATCCCTCTAGAGCCTCTATCATTTCTATGTTTATGGAGTCTGGCCCTGTTGCTTTCCCTTTTCTCATAGTTTGTATCACATTTACCACCTCTGATCTTAGAATGCTGGTAGCTTCATTATCAGATCTTGATGGTTTGGCTCTGCAACTGTCCTCAAAAAGGTCGCTTGTATATTCCGCCCATCTGCTCGATATATCATTCTCATCCATCAAAATGGCACCATTCTTATCCCGGATACATCCCCACTCTGGGTTACCTGTGTCTTATTTGTTGTTTTCTTTATTTCTGTATGCATTTCTCTGGTATTGCGTTTTAGTCCCATGTCTTCTATTACCTTGTATTTCTCTTCCAACCACTGTTCTTTGGCCAGCCTGCACATTGTACGTTTCTCTTTGTGTAGTGATGAGTATTCAGGAGTGTTTTTAGCCTTCTTTCTATCTGCCATTTTAGTTAAGATGTCATCTGTCATCCATTCTTGATTTTTCCTAAGTAATGATTTATTTGATACTTTGATACTGGTTTTTTATACTTTCCCATTCAGTGTTTATTCTCCTCTCTGTGTTTCCTTCCTTGTACTCTGATTGTAAGTTTTCATACACCTTCTTTACTGTAACCTGGTACTTTTGCTGTAAATCTGGTTGTTTTAGGGCTGACCTGTCTTTAAAAGTGTCTTTGTCCCTCTATACTCTGTGATTTTGAGTTGTACTTGCACTTTCATTCAAACTGGATTGTGGTCTGAAGTGATGTCTGCTCCTGGGTATGTCTTGGTGTTGTTGACAATATTTCTGATAGGTATGTACGTAAATAGTTAGCCAGGTAGGTATACAGGTAAGTGGGTAGACATGTAGACATAATAGTAACTTTAATCTTGTGTGTGCCCTGAAAAGGGCGTTAGATGACGGGTTGCAGTAGCTTACCTCACATCCCTAGCGGGCTGATGAAGGTATCCCGGCCTCCTCCAGGCGGTTGCACTATTATTGGCTTCATCTGCGTGTCGCTTACTATTACGGGGATCACGTCGATCCCCCATCTCGTTAGCTGGACAGTCAAGAAACAGCCTGTTTCCATGAATAGCTGCGTGAAAGTGAGGTGGAGGTCTTGGTCAGTATATTTCGCCTGACCCTGAATAAGTCTGTCCGATAAATATGTTTTGCCTGACCATACATTAGTCTCCCCTCCCCATTCAGGTAGATAGACGGACATATAAACAAGAAGATTGTTGATTAACTAGGTCTGTCGAACTGTTCTCTCTTTTGCAGAAACAAGTAGATAGGCAGATAGGTTGTTTAGGTAAACTGGTATGTATGCACTTAGATAAGTAGGTAGGCATGTAGATATGTGAGTAGCTGGACAAGTAAAATAGTTCACGAGTAAGTAGGCAGGTAGATAGGCTAGTAGGTCGGTGGACGGGTGGGTATACAGGTAAGTTGGTAGGCAGAAAACTAGGAAAGGTAAGCAGACAAATATGCTGACAGATAGTTACATAGGTAGGCAGGAAGGTAGCCATGAAGTAGATAGATGAACTGGTATTTAGATAGATGTGTATGTATGTATGTATGTATCTAAGTAGGTAAACAAATATTTAGTATATATATATATATAAATAAGTAAATAGGTAGACAGGTAAGTTTGAAAGAAAGTAGGTAGACAGAACAATAGATATACGGACATAATGTTTGGTAGACATGTAGATAGGTACGTGAGTAGCTAGGTTGGTAAGTAGATAGTCAGGCAGACAGAGAGACATACAGGCGTATCAATAGACATACACACAATTTGTCCTACCTTGTTTATGGGTCTGTGAATAAACTTCAGATAGAAATCCACAGCGTATTCACTACTCTGACTCGAATCGAGAGGCATGAGAATAACGCTTGGTTCGGCTGGCACGATCCTCTGTGGGAGTGACAAATAAACAGTTCATTGAGGGCAAGTTGCAAAAGATCAGATGTCAAATGTTGTATTTAACCCACACACTGTTTGTAGTTGAAAGGGAGCCAACCTTCTCCAAAATAAGGCTAAAACTGTATCGAAATCAAGAACAATACCCTTTGATTGACAGATTGCGTACATTTGTTGTCGTATCTTGAAGAATGATGCCGTGTAAAACAATTGATCGAAAGCAGTGGAATGTAACCTTTGGTTTGTGATTCATTTTGTGGTCCAGAGTGGCTATTAAGAGGCCGCTGAAAAGAAATATAATTGTTTGGCCCATCTTTCACTTGCATGATGTTATTAGATGGTCACATCCAACTAAAAGGTAATCCAGCACTTTTCTAAAGTGTATTTCAATTCTCGAATGCGTTAGTTCAAATTAATGAAACAATACTCTTCAGCTCCAGGTTTAGCTCTTCACTTCAACAATCACACCCTCCCTGAGCCATCGGCTTTGGCTCACTCGGGTGTCTTCCTGATATTTTGTTTTATAGTCGACATCGCCGTAGTGTATGTGACAAATGAAGATTAAAGAGCAAATGACAAAGAAGAATTGTTAACGCTTCTCCAAAAGAGCATCGGCGAGTGTCTTGGTGAAGGCCTCCTACTTTGCCATTTCAGCGTCAGTGTAGGAAATGACCATTTCAGCGTCAGTTTAGGAAATGACCATTTCAGCGTCAGCTTAGGAAATGACCATTTCAGCGTCAGTTTAGGAAATTACGATTTTAACGCCAAATTAGGAAATGACTCTTTCAGCGCCAGTTTGAGTTCAGTTCAGTCCAGATGCCATCTAGGCACCGAAGGTCGGCTGTAATGGGTCTCCAGCGTAGTCTATCTCTTGTCGTAATTGTGGAATCGTAGATGTTTTTTCCAGTCCATCTCCTGATGTTATCCACCCACCTAAAGCGTTGTCTGCCCCTTGAACTTCTTCTTCTTCTTCTTCTGCGTACGCAGTCAGACAGTAACCATTATTTTTTCGAAAAAAGCGGCGGTCATCCTGATGCTGTCGCCACTGCCATAGAGCTTGTCTTGCAGTTCCACTGGTGATGGCCACATCTGCTCTCTCTGATCCTCGTATGTCGGGCAGTTCTGCAGCAGATGTTCAGTGGTCATTTTACCAGTACCGCACGGGCATTCGTCGGTACACCCTATCTTCAATTTGTTGAATAGGTGGTACCTCAGTCTATTGTGGCCAGTGCGAAGTCTGAAGACAACGACCTGCTCTCTTCGGTTCAACTGGTAATAGGCATCGTTTTTGGTGTAACCAGTATGTTCGATTTCCCCATTTGGTCATGTATCTGGCTTTGATAAGCCGTCTTGACTCTTCGTACGTCATACTGGTATCTGTTTGTGGTAGTCTTGCACCTTCTTTTGCCAGTCTGTCTGCCTCCTCGTTGCCTTGGATGTTGCAGTGTGATGGGACCCACTGTACCACTACCCTTTTTGGTGTGGACTGCTGGCACAGTTTGCAGAGTGCTGCTCTTAAGTCATTAAGCTCAGTGTTTTTCTGGCTATTTAGCGATGACTACGGCGAGAGCATCTGTCAGCAGGACTATATGGCTTTCATTTTCACTGTGTGTCACCATTTCTTCCACTGCCGCCCTCAGTGCCTCTGCCTCCGCTCTGAAATTGCTTGTGTACTTACCAGTAGCGAATGACAGTGTTATTTTTCTGCCATTCGGTAGGTTCAGGAATGCTCCTGCCCCTCCGTTCTGTGTTGTGTTTGTTACAGAACCGTCGGTGTATGCATGGGTCCAGTCCATGCTTGGGTAGCTTTTCGTTATGAAGCTTAGGGTAGTATCTCTCCTTTCTTTTTCAGTCTGGCAGTTTTTGTTTGCAATACCTGGTATATTTTCTACCACCTCTGGAAATATATCCTGCCTCCAGGTAGGTTTTCGTACAGTAGTGATGGGTTTTGGTGTTGTTAGTGCGTTTATGGGATCTTCGTGCATCTTTGCTTTGGCTATTTCTGCAAAGTTTCTCCGCTTTAGTTTCCCATTTCCCAAATTGTTTAGTCTCTGGTGCATTGGATGGTCGGTCAGTCTTCGGAGTTTCTCTGACTGCAGCTGGGCTCTGCAGTCTCTTCTATCGGTCATGGATTGCAGTTTTGTAATCTTTTCAAGTTCTACAATTGACGTTGACTTCATGCCACCTGTTATAATTCTCATGGCTTGGTTTTGAAGTTTGTTAACTTTATCGAAGTTCGCCTTCGCTGCTGTTATCCATGCCGCAATGTCATACTCGAGAACTGGTCTCACTCTTCCAGTGTACAGTTTCTTTAGTATGCCTTCGTCTGCTCCCCAGCTTGTGCCAGCAAGTTTCCTCATGATTGCCATTCTTTCTCTGGCCCCTTGAACGACTTTCTTCCCTCCTACTCTCCGGTATGGTCTTTAACAAGGACATATGTCTTGTTATATAGCCACAATAACGTAACTGTCTAACCCTGATTTCGGTTATTAATTCTCTTTTCCCAAAATACCAAATTAAGTTTAAATGGCAAATTCCTGCAGCCAAACGACAACCCAAACTATCTGGGAGTCACATTTGATCGGCGCATGACATGGAAAAGTCAGATCGAGAGAAACCAATTATAACAGGTGGCATGAAGTCAACGCCAATTGTAGAACTTGAAAAGATTACAAAACTGCAATCCATGACCGATAGAGGAGACTGCAGAGCCCAGCTGCAGTCAGAGAAACTCCGAAGACTGACGGACCATCCAATGTACCAGAGACTAAACAATTTGGGAAATGGGAAACTAAAGCGGAGAAACTTTGCAGAAATAGCCAAAGCAAAGATGCACGAAGATCCCATAAACGCACTAATAACACCAAAACCCATCACTACTGTACGAAAACCTACCTGGAGGCAGGATATATTTCCAGAGGTGGTAGAAAATATACCAGGTATTGCAAACAAAAACTGCCAGACTGAAAAAGAAAGGAGAGACACTACCCTAAGCTTCATAACGAAAAGCTACCCAAGCATGGACTGGACCCATGCATACGCCGACGGTTCTGTAACAAACACTACACAGAACGGAGGGGCAGGAGCATTCCTGAACCTACCAAATGGCAGAAAAATAACACTGTCATTCGCTACTGGTAAGTACACAAGCAATTTCAGAGCGGAGGCAGAGGCACTGAGGGCGGCAGTGGAAGAAATGGTAACACACAGTGAAAATGAGAGTCATATAGTCCTGCTGACAGATGCTCTCGCCGTAGTCACAGCGCTAAAAAGCCAGAAAAACACTGAGCTTAATGACTTAAGAGCAGCAATCTGCAAACTGTGCCAGCAGTCCGCACCAAAAAGGGTAGTGGTACAGTGGGTTCCGTCACACTGCAACATCCAAGGCAACGAGGAGGCAGACAGACTGGCAAAAGAAGGTGCAAGACTACCACAAACAGATACTAGTATGACGTACGAAGAGTCAAAACGGCTCATCAAAGCCAGATACATGACCAAATGGGAAACCGAACATACTGGTTACACCAAAAACGATGCCTATTACCAGTTGAACCGAAGAGAGCAGGTCGTTGTCTTCAGACTTCGCACTGGCCACAACAGACTGAGGTACCACCTATTCAACAAATTGAAGATAGGGTGTACCGACGAATGCCCGTGCGGTACTGGTAAAATGACCACTGAACATCTGCTGCAGAACTGCCCGACATACGAGGATCAGAGAGAGCAGATGTGGCCATTACCAGTGGAACTGCAAGACAAGCTCTATGGCAGTGGCGAGAGCCTCAGGATGACCGCCGCTTTTTTCGAAAAAATAATGGTTACTGTCTGACTGTGTACGCAGAAGAAGAAGAAGATCGAGAGAAACCGAATGAGAGCCAGAGAAAGAATGGCAATCATGACGAAACTTGCTGGAAAATGAACATCTGCTGCAGAACTGAAGATAGGGTGTACCGACGAATGCCCGTGCGGTACTGGTAAAATGACCGCTGAACATCTGCTGCAGAACTGCCCGACATACGAGGATCAGAGAGAGCAGATGTGGCCATCACCAGTGGAACTGCAAGACAAGCTCTATGGCAGTGTCGACAGCCTCAGGATGACCGCCGCTTTTTTCGAAAAAATAATGGTTACTGTCTGACTGCGTACGAAGAAGAAGAAGAAACTCCCCTCTCTATTTTACATATGTTTCTCTCTTGTTCTTTTAAAAAATATTTTTATTTTTATGTTACGTGTTTGCCTGACTAGTATCTACTGACGGAGGCGCGCCTATTCCACCCCAGATCGTAGTCAATTGGGCGATATTGATACGCATAAACCAGTGCTTGGATGCATGTGTGCGTCTGTATGTACCTATGCTAGGTTTGTGCGCCCTCAGAAGCTAGCCCAACCAAAGAGCAACGGAAGGGCTTCACCTGAAGGCGCGTGCGAAAGTTGTGTAAGAGTGTGGTTGTATGACAGAGTCAAATGAAACAGAGTGAGGTAAGAAGAGGGAGACAGACCTTTTTTTTTCTCTCTTGTTTGATTTTGAGGAGTATTTTAATTGTGTGACATTAGATTTATTGTTCTTAAGTCTGAATATTCTGTTGCGTAAGGTTTTTTCGGGATTGTTATAAACGTAGATGTTTTCAGGTATGTTGGTATGCATCCAGTATTGTTCGTTTCATTACACAGATCAGTAAGTATATATATATATATATATATATATATATACCAAATTCCTCTAGGACTTCTATTATTTCTATTTTTATGGAATCCGGCCCTGTTGCTTTCCCTTTCTCATAGTTTTAATCACATTTATCACCTGTGATCTTATTATGCTGGTTCCTTTATTATCATATGTTGATGGTTTGGCTCCGCGACTGTCCTCAGAAAGCTCCCTTGTATATTCAGCACATCTGTTTGATATGATATTCTCATCCATCAAAATGGCTCCATTCTTACCTCGGATGCATCCCCCAGTCTGTGTTACCAGTGTCTTGTTTGTTGTTTTCTTTATTTCTCTTGTATTGCATTTTAGTTCTATGTCTCCCATTACCTTGCATTTTTCATCCAACAAATGTTCTTTGGCCAACCTGCACATTGTACGTATCTCTTTGTGTAGTCTTGAATATGCAGCCTTCATTCAATCTGCCATTTTAGTTAAGATGTCATCTGTCATCCATTCTTAGTTTTTCCTAAGTTCTTTTTCCTAAGTAGGCGCAAAATAAAAACTACAGTAGAACGCACTGCTTCTGGGATTAGATAAATAAGCAAACGCACACAGAAATTTTAAAAAATATTTTCACTCGTTCTTGTGGCTTCCAGATATAAAAGAATACAACCACTGTAGCCTTGCAAGCATATTGCAAAAGACGACTAACAAGGATTTAGCATGGAACTAGCAACCAGATTGTGTCAAATAAATAAACTCACAACAGACCAATAGTTCTTTGGTCTGGCTTTGCGAAGCTTTGGTGCTGCCGGCTCTGTGCTACGCAGGGAGCGATATGTAGACAAGAGAGAGGAGCGATATGTAGACAAAAGAGAGGAGCGATATGTAGACAAGAGAGAGGAGCGATATGTAGACAAGAGAGAGGAGCGATATGTAGACAAGAGAGAGGAGCGATATGTAGACAAGAGAGAGGAGCGATATGTAGACAAGAGAGAGGAGCGATTTGTAGACAAGAGAGAGGAGCGATATGTAGACAAGAGAGAGGAGCGATATGTAGACAAGAGAGAGGAGCGATATCTCGTGTCCTGCTTTTTGTTTTACTGTAATCCTTCTAAAAAAGCAGGAAACGAGGTGAGTGTGCTATGCCTTGTTTCATCTCACTACTAGGGGATCACGTCGATCCCTCACCTCGTTAGCCATGCTGCCACAAAAACAGCCTGTTTCCAGGAAGATCTATGATGAAGACGAGATATATGTCGTGTTAAGTAAATTTAGCCTGACTGACTAATCTCACATTCCTAAGCCGACTAAATAACAGAACTTGCATATATTAAGTCTAATAAAATGTTCCGGAAACAAAGACGGATATGCAGTTGGTTTCAGTGCAGCATTCTGTGAAAGGGTCACTCTCAACAGTGATTTGTTGTGTTATGGACCGTAAATGTGTTTTATTTCTCTGTGTAACATGGATTGATTTTAAACTTTGGCACAAAATGGGTTCTCTGTTATCTAGTCGGCCTAGGAATTTGACGTTTCAAAGGGATTTTACCGTGAATCAGAAGATTTAATACGATAGTTCTGAAAATTTAGTACATGTAAAACTGT
Source organism: Ariolimax columbianus (assembly GCA_036924085.1). Taxonomy (NCBI): domain Eukaryota; kingdom Metazoa; phylum Mollusca; class Gastropoda; order Stylommatophora; family Arionidae; genus Ariolimax; species Ariolimax columbianus. Next base: position 14,622,640 of record JAVGWX010000023.1, on the reverse strand, counting down.
TGTTTCAATCGTGGAGGAGTTGGTCTCGAGTTCCAGTGGTCTGGAGGTAATGTGTTCGCCTCGGATGCTGGAGATTGCGCGTTTAAATCCCGGTGGAGACTGGGATTATTTCACGTGGATCATCCGGTAAAAATGTCCCCGAATCTCTGAGTAGTAAGATCACCCGAGTGCAGTGGCGTGCACGTTACAAATCCCACAGGTTAAAATAGAGTAGGTTTAACGGCAGATGTTTGGGCAAAATTCAAGTTTAAAATCTACTTACATTATTCTAGGGATTCTCGTTCCACAGAGAATATGTCGCAAAAATGGGAATGTGTGGCTATAACATCAGGTCTTGGTTATGTAGTTAGCGAGCGACATAGGAGGTACATGATAGTCTGCAAGTCTATTTTGCTCTTCTTCTGCTTCTTCTGCGTTCGTTCTCAATATCCGGCTACCGAGCACTGAACAGGGTTTTGCATGTAGCAGGATGTAGTCCGGAGAACGGAAGACGGTGTGTCGCTAGTTTACAGCTTGATTGCAATATCTGCACCTTTTGGTCCGACAGATCCATCTTCGGCAGTACCTTGCTCTAATGTACGTTTCCACCACCACCAGTCTAAAAAATAGACAATCGTATATTCCAAGGACTGCCAACCAAACGGTTGGTAACAGATACTGGGATTGACCTGGCATTCTAACAATGGATTTTCGCCTGCCAAAACAAATCTAGCAAAGAAGGTCACACCTCCGCATGACGTCTAACGACACAAGTGAACTGATGATAGTTGTTATAGAGAATAGAGACAAAGGACCACTGTTCTAAATCTGGGTATTAGTTCAGAGGCTATAGTTACACAGAGAACACTATAGTTACTTACTGACACCTTCTTCTTACAGCATTTATTCACAGTTAGATTAGTCGATCAATGATGTGTATGCCTCAATCTAATCATACATTTATTTAGTTTAGTGATTCATAGATAGAAAACAAGCTCAATGAGGAAGTACGTCAAGCACAAGGGATCACATCCACAACATAACAAATATTATAGAACAATGTCAAGAGTATAATGTGGACACACTTGCTTGTAGACACGAAGGCATTCTACTGTGTACAAAACCAACCGTTGTGGCACATAATGAGAGATACGGAGTTCTCAACGCACTTGATTCACTGGATCGAATCACTATTCCAGGAACAACAAGCTGCGGTCAGAATAGCCGGCGAAACGTCAGACTGGTTCGAAGTTCAAAAGGATATAAGACAGGGATGCAAACTGTCCCCTTATCTATTCAATATATCTGCTGAATGTATGATGAGGAACGTCAAAAACGTTGGAAATCTAGACAAGTTCGAGTCAATAACTATCGGCGGGAACGAGATATTACAGCTAAGATATGCAGACGACATAGTTGCGGGACAGGAACGGATGATCCTGTCGGTAACACAACACAGCTAAGATATGCATATGACACAGTTGCGGGACAGGAACGGATGATCCTGTCGGTAACACAACACAGCTAAGATATGCAGACGACACAGTTGCGGGACAGGAACGGATGATCCTGTCGGTAACACAACACAGCTAAGATATGCAGACGACACAGTTGCGGGACAGGAACGGATGATCCTGTCGGTAACACAACACAGCTAAGACCAAAATCTATAGCTAAATATAAACAAAACTAAGATAATGAGCACAGACAAACCAAATCGAAAATTATTTAAGAACAACAGAAGATTGAGAAAGTCCCAGGTTTTAAGTACCTTGGCTCATTTATAAGCAACAATGTAGATTGCCTGAATAAAGAGACGGAAAATGGCTATGAAAAGGAACAACATGAAACACGTTTGGCAGAACGCTAAGAAATGACGAAAATAAAAATCTCGCGAATTTGCATCTTCCAGGTTGCAACGTACGCATGTGAAAGGTGGATCACCACACAAACACTTAAGACAAAGATTTAATCTTTTGAACTAAAATGCTACATAAGACTGCTCAAAATACCATGGAAAGCGGAAAAGAAAAATGCATATTTTCTAAAAAAAACTGGATATCGAGGAAAATTAGTTAGTAAATAATATCCTGTCTAGTAAACTAAAATATTTTGGCCACATCAAACGCTATAATGGCCTTTAGAGAACGACACTGGAGGATATGGGGCCTGGAAAGCGGGGCAGAGGTAGACCGTGAAGAAAATAGACACAAGACATCATGGAAGTCCTGAAGATGACTTGACTTAACGTTTTTATACTGGTTTAAAAGATTCTATAGAGTCCGTATACTGCCAATTTTTTAGAGGGTGATTTAACCGATCTGTGAGTTAATCTTAATAGATTCAATCACCAGAGCTAAGTATTCCAACAGCCAGGTAGGCGTCATCTTTAGCTGCTCTTAACAAACCACTTTGGGGAAAGGTACAAATAACTTGGATTGATTTTTAACTTGAATTTTGTCCGGGCAGCCTACTCTTTTCGATTTCCAACTGCCAAAGAATTTTTAATAGGGAAACACGAGAGTCCGATTTCACTACCAAGAGATTAGGGGAATTTTCATCAGAAGTTCTACGTGAAAAAAATTAATGTCTGCCCCGTGATTCGAACCCGTTTCCTCGGGCACCCGAGTTAGACACCTTACCTCGAGACTACTGAATCCCCCTGTGACAGCGACAGAGGTGGGAGTTCTGCCCAGAGATCAAGAGTTAACAGATCGGCTGTTGTGAGAGCGACGTTCTGGGGAGAGATCGAGAGTCTAACAGATCGGCTGTTGTGAAAGCGACGCTCTGGCCAGAGATCGAGAGTCTTCTTCTTCTTCTTCGTACGCTGTTTACAGCGATATTTACGTTGCACTGTTTTATTTTGTTAAGCCTGTGGCTCAGTGCATCCGATTTCAACAGGCGTTTCTGTAGGGTTGCCCTCCTTAGCCTTTGGCTGTCCCCAGCCTAACTGTAAGGCAGCAGTTGTTTTTGGTCAGAGTTGTCTCTCTTGGGAAGTTGTCTTGCAGAATTATCGAGTCTTCCCTACTCGTGTCTATAGGGTTTGGCAATGATATGATGGACTATGTACTAGTTTGTACTATCCCGGAAGAGAGGCAGTCCAGTGTGACTATGTCCCAGGATCGTCACGTCCTGCCAGAAACGTAGCATATGCATGTGAGTGAGGTATCTCTTTGCTCCCTTTATTTTCTCGGCTCATCTGCAGTGATGGTACGCCTAGCATTCCCCGCCACACGGGAGGTTGTCACAAAAGGGCATGAGGTGCAATGTCCGCTGGACTGCATCTCTTCTGCGTCCATTGGGATGACTGATAGCAGACAGAGGCAAAGAGCGAGGCAGGAATGCATTTTGCCAGGTGCATTTCTGCGGCTCGATCGGTCCGGGCTGGGACGCAAGCCCCAGCCATGACGTAGCCTCCCATCACAGCGGTGCTGAGATTTAGAGGGGGATTCTGGCTTAGAGGCGTTCGGCCGTAATCCCTCAGATGGTAGCTTATCAGCCAAGCACGAGGACCAAATGTCAGCGACCTGTGATTCCTCTCGAAATAGTGCATTTGACCAGGGGACAAGCCTGGTCTTGCACGGAGATGTTGTTCGCCTGGGAAGCGGACATATCTCATGGTCAAGGGTTGAGTCTCAGCAGTTCGCAGTGAGGTAGCTGATCTACTGCTTAGGGCACCCCGACCGAGAACTAAGTCTTCTACAAATGGTTTCATACCTCATCGCCGTATGGGGTGAATATCGAGCAGCTTCCCGCCCGCTTTGATCAGCGGACGGTAGAGACCTCATTCTGCGGCTCGACCGGGCGGGGCTGGAGCGGGGGCCCCAGGTCCCCACCATGTCGAAGCCTCCCTTTGCATTCGTGCTGAGCTGCTTTTGTGCGGGATTTTGGCTTAGAGGCGTTCGGCCGTAATCCCTCACCGTGTAGCCTCGCGCCGTTGGCTTATCAGCCTAGTACGTGAGATCGAGAGTCTAACACTGTGGCAGTTGTGAGAGCGACGCTCTGGCCAGAGATCGAGAGTCTAACAAAGTGGCTGTTGTGAGAGCGACGCTCTGGCCAGAGATCGAGAGTCTAACACAGTGGCTGTTGTGAGAGCGACGCTCTGGCCAGAGATCGAGAGTCTAACACAGTGGCTGTTGTGAGAGCGACGCTCTGGCCAGAGATCGAGAGTCTAACAAAGTGGCTGTTGTGAGAGCGACGTTCTGCAAAGGAGATGATGATGATAATGTCTAGATTATGCAATACAATGATTAACCATGTTTCTATGATGAAAGAACTCGTTTTCAGTGTTTCCTTTGTTTTAATGTGAAAGGAGAAATAATTCTGGAAATGGAGATAAGTTGACTATACGGCACGGTAAAGTAATTTGGTAGAATCTGCTACAATTTGTTTCTATGCCTTTCTGCCAAACTCAGAAGGCTAGGCTACGCCACTGTCAGAAGGACATTTTCCTGTGTCAAATTGCAAGCGGGTGCAATCCAATGAGTTGAAGAGGCTTCTACCCAAGAGTCGTACTATTAGTGATTTCCACCCCCCCCCCCCCCTCCTCCCACATACATCGTTTTGTTTTAGAGGCTTTCATCATCATCATCAGTCCCATAACCTAGAAGGTCGTTGAGTTACCGTTATTGCAGTTTGTAGTACCAGCTCCCGCTATACAACAACATTGCGTCTTGGGCCGATGCACACCTATCGAATCCCATCTCTGTCCAGGTGGCAGTTCATTATAGTTGTCTACATTTCATACAAAAAAACTGACCCTGTCTTCAACCAGGGCGACCGGCGCCAATCTCGTGAAGTTCAGCCGTGTGAACTAGACCGTGAAACATGACACGTGTTTAAGCGTAGTGCTATTCATATAGCCGATGTCCATTCCAGGATAATCGGACGGAAGAAAACACACAAAACGAACGAATTAACTAGTCCAAATGGAAAACAACAACACGTTTCCGTGAACACAAGAGTAAGTCGTCTACTAGTGTGAATTCCCGGAAAATCCATGGTCTGGCGGCATCTATAATGAACTAAAACAGAAGAGCAATATAGACCCGCAGCCGGTTTTAGCGCCATCTTTGCTGCTTAGAGGCTTTAGACTATACGATTAGAACCCTTTTACGACAAGCTGTCATAGTGGGAGAAGACTTATTCTCGTGCGACAGAAACGCAGTTCTGTTTTAGATGTTTTCCCAAAGTTACCTTTTACGACATACTGTCAGTGTGATGGTGTGACGGTGTTGGTACTAAATTCGTTTCTCCACATAAAAGTGGTTTCCCAGAAACTACTCTTTCACATACATTGTATATTGTTTATAAAGCTATTCACGTGTGTGCACTTACCGACACATTATGACCTCGCTGTATCACATAACTCTCTCTGCTTTCCGTATCACTGAAAGTAACACCTAGATTTGAGCCACGTCGCATTATTCAGCTCATTAAAATCTTATACCAGACATACATTTTTGTGTTACAGATTCCAAAATTGGCGCCATGATACGATGACGTGCTAACTAAAGTGCAGAAACAGATTAACTGCTGCACTAAACTGAACCAATTATATGTGTCAGTTTTCCCGTAGGTGCAGAAATTCAAGTGTGTAGGTCCACTGCAAAGTCAGCTTTAGTCAAGGGAAAATATCGGAATTCTTCGACAAATTATCAGTTATAATATACTGAGTTCATTCATTTTAACCGGCGACTCAATCAGACGATTAGGAAGAAGACAGTGAGTAGGCAAGTAGCAACCACAACGATCGTAACAACATTTGAAAGAATGGATACAAAATTGAGGACATAGAGGAGAGAATAAAGAGGATAGATGACAAAGGAAACAGTCATGTTGTGGTAATGGTAGGAACTAATAATGCAAAGAGAGATGGTACCGAAATAAGTATGAATAAACACAAAAGTCTTATGGGAACACTTGAGGAGAAAATGTTTAGAAAGGTCATTTTAGATAGAGCAGATGGGTCAGACTATCTAGAGAGCAAGATAATAGATATCAACCTTCGGTTACAGGCGATGTGTGCGGACACGGGAATGGAATTTATTGATGTGAAAGTAGACACAAGTAAAATGTTAGATAGGGGAGGTTTACATTTAAAAGAGATAGGACAGCATGTTGTAGCAAAGTATATGTTTAATCATTGTATTAGATATCTAAACTAGTAAGGACTATGAAGTATGAGACTAAAGATAGGCCTACAATAGGGTGCTATAGAGGATGTAGTCAAAGGGGAGAGTTGGGGTCAGGGAAGTGTGTAATAAGTAGTAAGCAAAAGCAAAAAGTGTAAAAACAACAAAATTACAAACTAAAATGTTTTTATGCAAATATGAGAAGCATAGTAAATAAAAGACAAGAATTGGAACTGTATGTAGAAGAAGAAAAACCAGATATAATAGGGTTAACAGAATCATGGACATATGAGGACATTGCAGATAGTGAACTTGAAATAGAGGGATATACAATGTTAAATAAAGATAGGGTAGTTGGAGAAAAGGATGTTGCGTTTTATTATAATGAAAGTGTATGGGGAGAAATAGAAAGTGGTGGTGAAAAAAACAGTGATTGGAGTATACTATAGATGTCCGTCAAGTCAAAAAGAGGAAGACGAGGAGCTGATTAGTAGCATTGCAATGGCAAGTGAAAGGCAATTATTATTAAAGGGGGATTTCCACTTTCCAGAAATAAAATGGGATATGGCAGAAGCACTTGTAGAGTCAAAATCTTTTGTTAAGTGCATAACTGACAATTTTGTAATTCAACATGTAGCAGCCAGAGGCAAAAACACCTAGTCTTTACTACAGAGGAAAATATGATTGAAAACGTTTGGAACTGTTTGGCTCTTAATAGTTGTCCATCACAAGGGATGAAGACCACTCTCTTTGTTCAGCCGTGTGGACAGTCGTATCTCTTGCTGTGTCCGCTGAAATGGGTGACTTGCCCGGTGATTTGGATTAAAGTGAGGAAGAAACTGCGCCTTTTGTCAACCTCACTCACAGAGCCTAAGCTACCTTTTGCCAGTGGCAAGACATTCATCGAGACGACTGGAGATAGCATAGTATGCAGATTTTACCTCAGGGTTACCACCGAAGCCTTTCCGTAAACATGTAACCCGCAGGGTAGAAAGGTGGGATGGCATCTAACGCAGTTTGTCGTGCCTTTTCGATAACTTCAAGAGGTCGTATGAACAACACTCAGCGTGTGAGTGGGTCTGGCATCTCTCCCCAGTTGTATTCAGCTCATTATAGTAGCATCTAAATTTCTCACACGCCAAATTCGTGTAGGTGAACCGGCAGAACTAACCTGTGAAATACGACACAGGTATAAGCGTAGTGCCATTCAGCCGGCGTCCAGACCAGGATAAACGGATGGAAGAAATCACAAAAAATGAACGAAATAACAAGTCCAGACGGAAAACAACACCATGTTTCCGTGAACACAAGTGTAAGTCGTCGACTAGTGTGAATTCCAGGCAAATCCGTGGTCAGGCGGCATCCATAATGATCCAAAACAGTTGAGCAATGTAGACTCGCAGCCAGTTATGGCGCCATCTTTGCCAGATGTTTGGCTCTAGTGACCATCAAATCATCCGATGGGATCTTATTGCCGAGAAAAAAGTAAAGATAAACACGTGAACATACGACTACTCTAAGGCAGATGTTAGGATGAAAGAGGCAGCGAACCACATCATCTGGAAAGTTATTGTTGGAGGAAAAGATGTTGAACAGGAGTGGGAGAGTTTTAAAACAGTTCTAGAAACGTGAAAAGACGAATGTAGTCCATGCAAGTAAACATGGAGGTAAACCCCAAGCGTAAAAAGTGGATAACTAGATTTGTAGTTAAATGTAGAAGAGTAAATGTAATAAATGTAATAAAGCATGGAAAAATATATTTTAAAAAATTATAAAAAGCATTTAAAATATTTGGACAAGCAGAACATATCTCAGAGGATCAAAACTGATAGTAAAAGCTTCTTCTCTTATGTTAGAAATAAACAAATCTATGCAGTAGTGTCTCATCTAAAGCAGAAGTGGATATATTGAGGTCGGATTTAGATACAATTCGAGAATGCTCTGTAATCTGCCAAATGGAGTTAAATGTAGATAAATGTACAGTCATCCACATGGGTAGATCCAATATGGAACATAATTACAGAATGGGAGAGAACAATATTAGAACCATAGATTAGGAAAGGGACCTAGGGATTTTTACAGATCATACAGGTAAGGTGATGGAGCAAGTTCAGGTTGCAGTGAAAAAGGCAAATGCAATGTTAGGTATGATAAAAAGAAATATTAAACATAGGAGCAAGTAAGTGATAGTCAAACTGTATAAAGCGTTAGTTTGACCTAGATTGGAAAAATGTGTACAGGTGTGGAGTCCTTATCATAGAGGGGATATAAACTTGCTGGAAAGAATACAAAAAAGAGCGACAAAACTGATAGTGGGATTCCAGAATTACAGTTATGAGGAAAGACTCAGAAAAATCGGCCTACAGTGTCTAGAAGAGAGAAGAATTCGTGGTGACTTAATACAGGTTTATAAGATGATCAGAGGAATGGATAAATTAGACTAAAACAAGTTGTTTTTTTTAAATACAGCCACTCACAAGAATAAGAGGTTATAGCTAGCTACAAGTTGACTAAAGAGAGGTCCAGATTAGATATTAGGAAATATTTTTTTAGTCGAGAGTGGTGAATGGTTGGAATGCATTGTCACGGGAGGTAGTGGAGATAGGGACAGTTAATGCATTTAAGAATAAACTAGATGCGCATAGCTTTTAGAGTAAGGTGTAAAATGAAACTGGTTGTATAGTATACAGACTCTGCAGAATCTTCTAAACCAGTATAAAGGCGTTAAGTTAACATATTTTTTGGAGAAAGATAATCAAATAAACATAATAAACCAACACAAAGTGATGTAAGAAGCACTTCGTGATCGAACGTTGATCTTTCTAGTCGCAACTAGCCCACCACAAAGCTTATAAATGCAGGAATTATCATTGAAGAGAATATCAATTTTCACTGAAGGTAAATAAACTAATTGAAGACCGATACGTAGAGACCAGACTAAAAGATGCAGACAAATATTTGTTTGGGGTATATTATGGTCATTGTGGTTGTGCGTGTGAATGATGTCTCCAGCAAATGGCGCTAAGGAATGTAGATGCAGAAAGAAAGGAAGGAGCGACAAGAGGAGAAAAAGAAAAAAAGTAGAAGAACGTCAGATAGATTTAGGTAAAAAATGTCCGGATATGACGCAGCGCCACACAACGCCAAGTGATTCTCCAAACATTGGTCTACGATTTCGACATCTTCATGATCGAGGAGACCTGCTTGAAGGAGATAGTTACCATCAAATGTCCAGGATACAAGTACTACTGTAATTCATGCGGGCCTGGTAAGCGGAGACTGGCGATGTATGTAAAGCAAGAACTTCCCCATACATGGATGTATATACTAGCACCTGTAAAATTGAGGATGTCGAGCTACAAGGGATTGTAGTAACAATCAACCACCAAGAATGGAGAAACTACAACGTATACGCTCACGTAGATCACCTCTTCGAGGACGTAAAGTGGGAATTTCTGTCGGACTTGTCAGAGTCACAGAGCAAAAAGTGCCCCATTGCAGGTGACTTTAATGATATGTCAAAGGAGTGGGGAAATGCCACTGAAAATAGGCAAGGGGTCGCCTTGAGCAAGGCATTAGTCCACATAAACCTCACTGTTGTAAACGACGGACGTTCAACTATAATAGCGTCTTGACTCAGAGATACGGCGGGGTCATCGACATGAATCTTATATCCAGTGATGTTGCTCCATCCACACGCTGGGACGTTTTAGGGGCACAAAAAAGCGACCACCTGCCGTGTGTCGTACTTCAACACTGAGGACAACACACCAGACACAGGAAAGCCAAACAGGTGTTCAGATACACGTGCGAACAGGATAATGTAGTGAACAAGCTGCGCCAGACGATTGAACGCAGGACCACTAGATCCCCTTTTGTCCAACGACCCTGGTGGACTAAAGCTGTTGATATACGGCCTGGAGAGAAAAGGAGGCGGCAACAAAGAATTGGCGTAAAGCCTGAAAGAGAGCTGGTAATAATACCGATTCGTTGAACGAGAAGGAGGAGGTAAAACGCAAAGCTACCAATTCCTTAAAAGCGTTAGCTAGGGAGTCCAAAAGCGAACAAAGGGAGGAGTTCATCACAGGAGTGGGTAATGATAATACCCTCCAGAAGTTCTGACAGAAGTTCACATGCATCGAAAGACATTACAAGACATTATAAGAAGACTCCTGAAGACAGATAAGGAGAAGGGTCTCAGTTTTATCAGTGGATATGTTGCCCAGACTGACAAAGGCGACAGAGATGCCCGTCTGGAAACTCGGAAAGGTATCTTAGACGCAGCTATCAAGAGAGAGGCTTATGTAGACCTTATCACCGAGGCGGAGGTCGTAAATAGCCTACGTACAAGCAAAAACACAGACCCTGGTCCTGATGGAGTACAGTATTGCCACACCAAGCAGTTGGATGAGACAGGGATACAGGAGTTCAACTACACTATAGAGAAGTCATATGTACACGAGGACTGGCTTCAAAACTATCTATGCCCACTGCCTGAACTTGGTAAGGACTGCACGCTTCTCAGCAGCTATCGAATAATCATCATACAAAATGTATATGGCAAATTGCTCGTAAAGATAGTGGCCATGAAAATGATGTCCTACCGTGAACGGGAGCAGATTCTACCCGATACGCTTGGCAGCTACAGAACAGCAAAGGAGACCTGGGCTAACGCTGGAACTTTTGCGTATCTTCTTCTTCTTCTGCGTACACAGTCAGACAGTAATCATTATTTTTTCGAAAAAAGCGGCGGTCATCCTGAGGCTCTCGCCACTGCCATAGAGCTTGTCTGTCAGTTCCACTGGTAATGGCCACATCTGCTCTCTCTGATCCTCGTATGTCGGGAAGTTCTGCAGCAGATGTTCAGTGGTCATTTTACCAGTACCGCACGGGCATTCGTCGGTACACCCTATCTTCAATTTGTTGAATAGGTGGTACCTCAGTCTGTTGTGGCCAGTGCGGAGTCTGAAGACAACGACCTGCTCTCTTCGGTTCAACTGGTAATAGGCATCGTTTTTGGTGTAACCAGTATGTTCGGTTTCCCATTTGGTCATGTATCTGGCTTTGATAAGCCGTTTTGACTCTTCGTACGTCATACTGGTATCTGTTTGTGGTAGTCTTGCACCTTCTTTTGCCAGTCTGTCTGCCTCCTCGTTGCCTTGGATGTTGCAGCGTGACGGAACCCACTGTACCACTGCCCTTTTTGGTGCGGACTGCTGGCACAGTTTGCAGAGTGCTGCTCTTAAGTCATTAAGCTCAGTGTTTTTCTGGCTTTTTAGCGCTGTGACTACGGCGAGAGCATCTGTCAGCAGGACTATATGGCTCTCATTTTCACTGTGTGTCACCATTTCTTCCACTGCCGCCCTCAGTGCCTCTGCCTCCGCTCTGAAATTGCTTGTGTACTTACCAGTAGCGAATGACAGTGTTATTTTTCTGCTATTTGGTAGGTTCAGGAATGCTCCTGCCCCTCCGTTCTGTGTAGTATTTGTTACAGAACCGTCGGTGTATGCATGGGTCCAGTCCATGCTTGGGTAGCTTTTCGTTATGAAGCTTAGGGTAGTGTCTCTCCTTTCTTTTTCAGTCTGGCAGTTTTTGTTTGCAATACCTGGTATATTTTCTACCACCTCTGGAAATATATCCTGCCTCCAGGTAGGTTTTCGTACAGTAGTGATGGGTTTTGGTGTTGTTTGTGCGTTTGTGGGATCTTCGTGCATCTTTGCTTTGGCTATTTCTGCAAAGTTTCTCCGCTTTAGTTTCCCATTTCCCAAATTGTTTAGTCTCTGGTACATTGGATGGTCCGTCAGTCTTCGGAGTTTCTCTGACTGCAGCTGGGCTCTGCAGTCTCTTCTATCGGTCATGGATTGCAGTTTTGTAATCTTTTCAAGTTCTACAATTGGCGTTGACTTCATGCCACCTGTTATAATTCTCATGGCTTGGTTTTGAAGTTTGTTAACTTTATTGAAGTTCGCCTTCGCTGCTGTTGTCCATGCCGCAATGCCATACTCGAGAACTGGTCTCACTCTTCCAGTGTACAGTTTCTTTAGTATGCCTTCGTCTGCTCCCCAGCTTGTGCCAGCAAGTTTCCTCATGATTGCCATTCTTTCTCTGGCTTTCATTCGGTTTCTCTCAATCTGACTTTTCCATGTCATGCGCCGATCAAATGTGACTTCCAGATAGGTTGGGTTGTGGTTTGGCTGCAGGATTTTGCCATTTAGGCTTAATTTGGTACTTTGGGGTGTTAATGAAAGCGAGAATATTGTGCACGTGGTTTTCTTCTCGTTTATTTTGACCAGCCATGAGTTCGCCCACTCTTCCAGCGATGTTAGGGCCGTCTGCATCCGATTTCTTGCTATGGTGAGATTCTTTTCAGAGGTCCACATAGCCAGATCGTCTGCAAACATTGAGCTATGGACTCATCTCGGTATATTCTCTGTAATATCGTTTATATATACCAGGAAGAGTGTGGGTGACAATACTCCCCCTTGGGGTACTCCCTGCTCGAGTGTCACCTTTTTGCTCATCTGCCCTTGTACTTGGACTCTGGCCGTTCTTTGTTTGAGGTAGTGGTTGATCCACTTGTACATCTTCCCACAGACATCACTTCTTCTTAGCTTGACTCTAAGTCCGTCCTTCCAGACTTTGTCAAATGCCTTTTCCAGATCCACCCAAACAGCTACTGTGTGTTTCTGTGCCTGGTAGGCATCTTCTATCTCCTGGGCTATGAGGATGACCTGGTCCTCAGTGGATCTGTGCTGTCTAAAGCCGGCTTGCTGTGGAATTAGTATTCGTTTTTCCTCCAGATGCCACATCAGTCTGGTGTTTATCATCCGTTCCATCAGCTTGCCGACACAGCTCAGTAGGCTGATGGGCCTGTATCCATTTGGATCTGTTTTATCCTTTCCTGTTTTTGGTACTGGTACCAGTATTGCATCTTTCCATGCCTGGGGTACAATACCCCTTTTCCAGCTTTGGTTCAGGACTGATAGTAGTTTCCTCTTCGCTGTTTGGCCCAGCCCCATCAGCATTTCGTTTGTTATCCCGTCTTTTCCGGGAGATTTCCTTTTCTTTAGTGTTCTCATAGCCTCTTCCATTTCGCGCATTGTTAGTTTGGCCATCATGTGCTCTTCGGGAGCCGTATTTATGTTTTCGTGTCCCTTTAGCTCTTCGCTAATGTCTGTATGCTTATCTGCAGGGACCTCGATGTGGTTTGCTCTGGCATAGTGATCGACAAAGGCGTTTGCGGCTTTCTTACCTGTGATCAGAACTTTTGCGTATGATGTGAACGAAGGGTTTCAGTTAAAGCAAGAAACAGTGGCACTCGACCTGGAAGACGCATACAACCGTGTCGATTTTGGGACCGTAATTACCTGTCTGCAACAGTGGCTTATACCAGTGGCTGGTTAGTTGGATATCAGCTACCACGATCGAAAGAACAGTTGCGCTACGCATGGGATCGTGGACATCAAAACCGAGACGAATATTTTCAGAGATGCCTCAAGGGTCTCCATTCTCACCGGTGTTGTTCAACATTTACACAGTAAAAGTGGCTAATATTCAACCCACACGGACAGACGAACGTTGACATTTGTCGATGACATCCTAACGTATAGGACTGACTCAGACAGGCAAGTGTAAAAGCCGAGCTCCCGGGCATCACCATTGACAGGTGTTGAATTACCTCGGATTGACTTTTGATCGCAGTCTTTCCTATAACTGCCATGTTGACCACATTATACAAAGATGGGGGTTAGGAACACTGAAGACTATCGCTGCTGCCGACTTGGAACAACGCCTCATGTTCATCAGGTCGTGTTGTCTGTCATCGATTACGGACTACGCTTCCTCACACTATCAAGAACACAGTGTGTAAGGTTGGAACGCATCTAGAATGAAGGTATGCGACTGGTTATGGTGACTAGTAATACCCCGATTGTGATGATGTGGTATATGTTGAGATTGTTTTGAACTAGCACAAGTCAAAGCCTATATGCGTGTCACCACGGATACGCCGCACCCTCTGCACAGTAGTATATCAAACATCAAGGGATCAAGAATCAAGAGAGGGTCGTCATGGATGACACAGACAGAGACAACAACCGGAGACATCACTCCAGCTGAGACGATAGCCAACGGAGAAGAATGGGTCCACACTGGTGATAGAATGATAGAGTAGCAGAGAGTCATCATAACCTTAGGCAAGGGGGAAGAATGGGTCCACACTGGTGACAGAATGATAAGAGTACCAGAGAGTCATCATAACCTTAGGCAAGGAATGTAGAGAATGGAGCAACGAGAGAGCACAGCACGAGGTAAATCAGCTGATAACAGAACACACAGGAGAGTGATGCCGTCATATACACTGACGGATCAGTCGTGCGTAGTGGGACATCAGGCTGGGGTTTCTCGGCTAGAGTGAGAAGAGAGGTCGTTGCTGAGCGCAGTAGGGCATACATGTCAACAACCTCCAGTATGAGAATGGAGAGGGAAGCACTGAGATGAATATCTGAGACTTCTATAACAAGGGCAGTCATCGCTACAGACGCGCAAGCCGTACTTCAGAAAGTACAGAAGGAATGGCTTAGGTACGAGTGGATAGCTGCTGTTGAGGCCTCAAACCTCCAGACGTTGACCTGAATCTGCTGTTCTGCTCATGCCGGGGTTCAGGAAAATTAAAGAGCTGACATCTTAGCTTCACAAGCTCCCATCATTGGCAGATTAGTGATGGATAGAAGTGACATTTTGAAATCAATCAATGACCGCCTGCTGGATGAGGACACCGCAATAAACGAAGCAGCAATCCACAGACTGCAAAGTTTCGACATTAAACGAGGTTCGAGTGGAGTGGGGCGCATGAGAGGACGGCGCAGGAGAGTGTACAATCAGCGAGCTACAGGGACCATCAGCATCCATACTTTACGCCATTTGATGAGAGAGTGCACAGGTGGGTCAACTCTAACTATTGCAAAATGGTATGCCCTGCTGACAGATATTTTAAGTTATGCTATCTGCAATTTGTCATCAAAAGCTTGTTTTTCTTTAAGTTGCGTCTGATCAAATGATGATGTATTCAGCCCGTGTTTATAGAAATGCCACGCGTTGAGAGATAGCTAAGCCTTGGTGCAATTTTGAGAGATAAAGTTTACAATAAGCCTTCTCTGATCGATCGACAGCATTCTAATCCAATATAAATAATTCTGTCCATTTGCTGTTGTACAAACGACAGTCATTATACAAAGCTTTCCTTGTCTTTGATGTCATGGTAATAATGGTAACATGTTAATTGGTGTCTAAGAACAACCTCCATTAAAAAAATAGACGTTTATGCGACAGTTGGCCATAAGTTTACAGAGAAATAAATCACAACATAGAAGAAGAATATAACTTTAGTTATCTGTAAGTCATTCGCAACAATCGTTGTGTCATTGTACTTCCCTGCACTTTGGACATTAGAAATTCAGTTCTAATATGGCAACTAATTTGCAAATTTGCAAAAAGTTCAAAATTAACATTGAATCCTTCTAATGTATAGTTTAGCTGAATGCAATAACTTGTTGATTTGCGACAATTTTAATGATCAGAAAATTTATTAAAATGTAAAATAGTGCTAAAAAAAAGTGCAGTATAAAAAAGTATGTAACAAATGTGGCCACCATCACACCGGCCGTCTGTACTTGAGAAACGGCACACTAGCAGAAATGGGGTCACCATCACACCGGCCGCCTTTACTTGAGAAATGACACACTAGTAGAAATGGGGTCACCATCATACCGGCCGCCTTTACTTATCCAGATTATTTAGGCAATTTTATAGGCTCGGTGGACCCCGTTTTGTGATTAGGTAAAACCCTGCACCAACTAGGAACAGAATCCAGATCAGCTGAGAAGCCAGTGCACTTACAACAGCGCTTTTTCGGCCTCCAGCTGCACAGGTAAACTGAGGTAAAGACTGGTAAATACTAGGCTTATGTGGCATATATAGGGAAAACAATTGGATGGCAAGCTGGCTTCAGACAGCACATGTCAACGGAGGATCATCTAACACATATCACACAAGGGATCGAAGATGGTTTCCAAGAAAATAAACACACACTGGCAGTCTTCGTAAATATGGAGAACGTCTTCTTCTTCTTCTTCTTCTTACGCTGTCAGATATCGACATTTATTTTTTCGAAAAAAGCGGCGATCATGCTGAGGCTATCGACAGTGCCATAGAGCTTGTCTAGTGTTGCCACTGGTGATGGCCACATCTTCTCTCTCTGATCCTCGTAAGTCTGGCAATTTTGCAGCAAATGCTCAGCGGTCATTTTCTCGGTACCACATGGGCATTCGTCAGTGCCACCTATCTTCAATTTGTTGAATAGGTGGTACCTCAGTATATTGTGGCCAGTGCGAAGTCTGAAGACCACGACCTGCTTTCTTCTGTTAAACTGGTAATAGGCATCGTTTTTTGTGTAGCCAGTAAGTTCGGTTCCCATTTGGTCATGTATCTAGCTCTAATAAGCCCTTTTGACTCTTCGTACGTCATACTAGTATCTGGTTGTGATAGCCTTGCACCTTCTTCTGCCAGTCTGTCTGCCTCCCCATTGCCTTGGATGTTGCAGTGGGATGGAACCCACTGTACAACTATCCTTTTTGGTGCGGACTGCTGGCATAGTTGACAGAGTACTGCTCTTAAATCATTAAGTTCAGTATTTTTCTGGCTTTTTAGCGCTGTGACTACGGCCAGGGTATCTGTAAGCAGGACTATATGGCTTTCATTCCTTTTACCTGTCACCATTTCTTCCACTGCCGCCCTCAGTGCCTCTGCCTCCGCTCTGAAATTGCTTGTGTATTTTCCAGTAGCCACTGACAGTGTTATTTTTCTGCCATTTGGTAGGCTCAGGAATGCCCCTGCCCCTCCGTTCTGTGTTGTGTTTGTTACAGAACCGTCGGTGTATGCATGGGTCTATCCCATGCTTGGGTAGTTTTTCGTTATGTAGCTCAGAGTAGTATCTCTTCTTTCTTTTTAAGTTTGGCAGTTTTTGTTTCCAATACCTGGTATATTTTCTACCTCCTCTGGAAATATATGCTGCCTCCAGGTAGGTTTTCGTACAGTAGGATGGGCTTTGGTGTTGTTAGTGCGTTCATGGGGTCTTCGTTCATCTTTGCTTTGGCTATTTCTGCAAAGTTTCTCCGCTTTAGTTTCCCATTTCCCAAATTGTTTAGTCTCTGGTGCATTGGATGGTCAGTCAATCTTCGGAGTTTCTCTGACTGCAGCTGGGCTCTGCAGTCTCTTCTATCGGTCATGGATTGCAGTTTTGTAATCTTTTCAAGTTCTACAATTGGCGTTGACTTCATGCCTCTTGTTATAACTCTCATGGCTTGGTTTTGGAGTTTGTTAATTTTATCGAAGTTCGCCTTCGCTGCTGTTGTCCATGCCGCAATGACATACTCGAGAACTGGTCTCATTCTTCCAGTGTACAGTTTCTTTAGTATACTTTCGTCTGCTCCCCACCTTGTGCCAGTAAATTTCCTTATGATTGCCATTCTCTCTCTGGCTCTCATTCGGTTTCTCTAGATCTGACTTTTCCATGTCATGCGCCGATCAAATGTGACTCCCAGATAGTTTGGGTTGTCGTTTGGCTGCAGGTATTTGCCGTTAAGACTTAATTTGGTGTTTTGGGGTTTGTTTGATAGCGAGAATATCGTACATGTCGTTTTTTCCTCGTTTATTTTGACCAGCCATGAGTTCGCCCACTCTTCCAGCGATGTTAGTGCCAGCTGCATCCGATTTCTTGCTATGGTGAGATTCTTTTCAGAGGTCCACATAGCCAGATCGTCTGCAAACATTGAGCTATGGACTCTTCTTTGTATATTCTCTGTTATGTTATTTATATACACCAGGAAGAGTGTGGGTGACAGTACTCCCCCTTGGGTACTCCCTGCTCAAGTGTCACCTTTTTGCTCATCAGCCCTTGTACTTGAACTCTGGCTGTTCTGTTTTTGAGGTAGTGACTGATCCATTTGTATATTTTGCCACAAACTTCACTTCTTCTTAGCTTGACTCTAAGCCCCTCTTTCCAGACTTTGTCAAATTCCTTTTCTAGGTCCACCCAAACCACTACTGTGTGTTTTTGCTCCTGGTAGGCATCTTCTATTTCCTGGGCTATGAGGATGACCTGATCCTCAGTGGATCTGTGCTGTCTAAAGCCTGCTTGCTGTGGAATTAGTATGTTTTTTTCTTCCAGATGCCACATCAGTCTGGCGTTTATCATACGTTCCATCAGTTTGCCTACGCAGCTCAGTAGGCTGAAAGGCCTGTATGCATTTGGATCTGTTTTGTCTTTTTTTTTCTTTGGTACTGGTACAAGTACTGCGTCTTTCCATGCCTGGGGTACTTACTTACTTACTTAGTCGCTCCTCTTCTACCGTGAGGTGTAGAGGTTTGCCAAAGAGAACGCCACACTGCTCTATCCGCCGTCTTTTTCCTGGCCTTTTTCCAATCCAGCCCTCTATCACTTAGGGACTGTCGTATGTTGTCTTCCCAACGTACTTTGGGACGTCCTCGGGGTCTGCGACCTTGACTTTTGATCTCCCATGACCGCTTTGGTATCCGATCTTCTTCCCTTCTACAGACATGGCCAAACCACTGTAGTTGGGACTGCTCCACTCGTGCCTGAAGGGGTTTAACTTCAAGATTGCTACGTATTGTCTGGTTACGGATCTTGTCCCTATTCGTCACCTAAACCGCCTTTCTTAGGTACCTCATTTCTGAAGTTTGTAATTGCCTTTCTTGGGCTGTAGTCATTGCCCATGACTCATCCATATGTCAGGACAGGCACATAGGTCGAGCGGTATACATCCATCTTTGTTTTCCTGCTTATTTCTCTTCTACTGAGGAAACCTCTGTTTATTGCATGGAACAGTCTACCTGCTGCTGCCCTTCGTGCAGTTAACTCCTCTTTGATTCCTCCCCTGCTGTCTATTACCACTCCTAGATATTTAAAGTTGCTGACCTGCTCTAGTGCTCGTGTTCCCAGGGTTATCTGATGTCTCTTTTCATCTCTGGCGATCACCATGGTTTTTGTTTTGGAGTTGCTGATGTGCATTCCTCTCTTCTTCCCAGACCTGCAAGTTGATCTGGAGATGTGCTTCGGTTTTCGTGATCAGGGCCACATCGTCTGCAAATGCTAGTTCCGATATGTAACTTGGTCTCATCTTCCAGTACCCTACTTCATACTTTTTTGTCCGATCCTTGCAGGCTTTGATGATTTCATCCATGAGGAGTATGAAAAGGTACGGTGATAGAATGTCCCCCTGTCTTACTCCGCTAGTGGTCTTGAACTCTCCTGACTTTTGATTTGATTTCCACACATAATTTATGCATGTTTTATAGAAACTGTATGGCAGAGATCAGGGGTCCTGTGATGTTCTTCCTTGTCAGGCACTCCCAGAGTTTGTCCTAAGGAACTTTATCAAATGCTTTCTCCAAATCCAAAAAGCAGAGATGCATCTCTTTATCATATTCAAGAGCCTTTTCACTTAGCTGTCTGAGTGTAAAGATAAGGTCTTGAGTACTTCTGTTTGCCCCAAACCCACATTGAGTTTCATCCATATTTGGCTCTGTTAGACCTCTTAATCGCCGTTCTAGAATCCTAGAGTAGACTTTCCCGGGGACACTGAGAAGGGAAATACCTCTGTGATTTTCACATTGTCGATTGTCGCCCTTTTTAAATATTGGTATTATTATTGCAACCTCCCAGTCTCTTGGTATCTTCTTGTGGCGCCAAGCTGCCTTGAGAATCTTCATGAATAGCATCTCTCCTGCCGCTCCCATGTATTTAAACATTTCTGGTGTTATACCATCATGTCCTGCTGCTTTACCAATCTTAATTTTCTCCAATGCTGCCTTAAGTTCTTCCATTGTGATATTATCCTTTTCCTCCATGGCTCCCTCTTCTTGAATTGGGATTGTTACTTCCAGAGCTTGGTTTTCCTCCACTCCAAGGAGATCTGAGAAATATTCTTTCCATCTGTTCATTACCTCTTCTGGGGCAGTCAACAGCGCACCTTGTTTATATTTAACAAATTTCAGGGGGCATTCCTTTTTCTTCCTCATGTTCTTTAAGGTCCTGTAGAACAGTTTCTGGTTTTCTCCAGCATGATTTTCCAGTTTCTCTCCAAATTCTTCCCAGGATTTCTGTTTGGTCTTGAGCACAGTCTTCTTTGTTTCTGTTCTAAAATTTACATATTCTTTATATTTCTTTGTTTGTTCTTCTGTATTCCTAGCCCCTAGGTATTGCTTCCATGCCTTTTTCTTTTCTCGTATTATTCTTTTCACTTCTTCTGTCCACCATGGTGTACTTTTTCTCTTCCAGCCTTCTTTGGTTTGACCGCATGCCTCTGCTGCAGCCTCTTTGAGGATGTCTTTGAATTTTACCCAAAGCATTTCCATATCTTCTTCAGATTCCTCTATCCTTTATATTGCTGTTGTTATGAGCCCTTGGTATCTGCTCTTAACATCTGGTTCTCGTAGTTTGTAAGACTTAATTTTATTTTCTCCTTGTGTATTATGTTTCATGTGCTTGCTGATGGGTGTTGCCTAGCTGGATAGTGTTTTTCAATTTCTCTCTTCATTTTTAACTAGGTAGTGGTCGCTTCCTATCTCTGGTCCTCTGAACACTATAATCCTTTACATACTTAAAATCAGTTTTCCTCACTATTGCAAAGTCAATTATGGATCTTTCATTTCTTGCCGGCTCATCTCTCTACTGAGATAATGCCTGGGGTACAATACCATTTTTCCAGCTTTGGTTCAGGACTGATAGCAGTTTCTTCTTTGCTGTTTGGCCCCGCCCCATCAGCATTTCGTTTGTTATCCCATCTTTTCCGGGAGATTTCCTTTTCTTTAACGTTCTCATGGCCTCTTCCATTTCATTCATTGTTAGTTTTGCCATCATGTGCTCCTCTGGTGCCATATTGATGTTGTCGTGCCCCTTTTGTTCTTCACTAATGTCTGTATGCCTATCTGCAGGGACATCAATGTGGTTTGCTCTGGCATAATGTTCAACAAAGGCGTTTGCTGTTTTTTTTCAGTGAGCATGTTGTCGCCCTGCTTGATGGTAATTTGTTTGTTTGATTGACTTTCGTCATTCATGACTCTGACTAACTTCTATAGTTTGTTCCCATCTTTATCTAGATTGAGGCTTTCTGTTTTGTTTTTCCAGCTTTCTCTTGTTGTTTGGTTTAGAGTGTATTTGTATTTCGCCGTGGTGGCTTTGAGGGCTATATTTGCCTCCATAGATTGTTCTCGCTCTGCCATGTTCCTAGCATTTGTGACTTCGTCTTCCGCTTTCTGCAATTCATCATTCCAATAGGGCTTATAATTTTTCCTTGCCCTTCTTGGGATGGTTTCAGTAGCAGCTTGCATTATTACTTTGCTTAGGCCTTCCACCATGGGCTTCATTTTGTTATTCCGTGTGTTGATGGTTTCACACAGCCCATCTGTCAGGCTTGCAAATCTGTCCCAGTCGGCTCGTTTGTAATTCCAACGTGGGAGCGGTTTTGTTTCCTGTGGGCCTACTTCCAATCAACTTCTAGCCTAATTGACCTGTGGTCGCTACCTGCCAATTGGTTTAGCACCTGGCGGTCTATTTTGTTATGAATGTCCACTGTGGAAAAGGCCAAGTCTGGAGTAGAGGTGGTATGCCATGTTCTAGAATAGAAGCTAAGGCTATCCTCCGGCCTATTGATTAGACAGAGATTTGTGTCTATCTCCCAATCTTCCACTTCGTCACCTCTGCTGCCTGTGTCCGAGTATCCCCATCTCTCCGAATGGCTGTTGAAGTCTCCAACTAATATGCAGTTGGAGTCTTTGACTTCCATACTCGAGAGCGACAGGTCTTTGTTTGGTGGTCCGTACAGGTTGAAGATGCGGACCTTGGTCTCTTGTGCCATTATGTCAACTCCTACAATTTCTGCTTGTCTGGTGTGATTGACAGCTACCGCGCAACTCGGTATGCAGTTTCGGGTCAGTATCAGAACCCCTCCTTTGTAACCTTCTCTATCCAGACGGAAGGTCTGGTATCTTCTGATTGAGAATTTATCGTTGCTGTTGAGGTGCGTTTCTTGGATACATGCCATGTCAATCTTACCTTCATGCAAGTGATGTGTTAGGGAAAGCTTTTTGTTAATGACTCCCTCCGCATTCCACTGTAGTATTCTGAGGGTCTTGTGTTTTTGGTCAATAGTTTTTGCCCTATAACCTTGTGCCTTGACTCCACAGCACATGGGTAGGTGACCACCAGTAGCAATGGTTGGGCCCCTTTCGAGGAGTGAGGCCCGGCACTCTCGCTGCCTGGCGAGACTCCACAGGATGAGCGCCACGCTTTTTTCTATTAATCGTACTATCATCATACAACGATATACGTTGCACTGTGTTACTTGTTAAGCCTGTGGCCCAGTGCATCCCATTTCAACAGGTGTTTCTGTAGGGAAGCTCTCCTTAGCCTTTGGCTGTCCCCAGCCTATCTGCAAGGCAGCAGTTGTTTGTGATCAGAGTTGTCTCTCTTTTGGAAGTTGTCTTACAGGACTATCGAGTCTTCACCACTCGTGTCTGCAAGGTGCGGTGATGATATATGAGATATGATATATGATATGGACTATGTACTGGTTTGTACTATCCCGGAAGAGAGGCAGTCCAGTGTGTCTGTATCCCAGGATCGTCACGTCCTGCCAGAAACGTACCATATGCATGTGAGTGGGGTATCTCTTTGCTCCCTTGATTTTCTCGGCTTCTCTGCAGTGATGGTACGCCTGGCATTCCCCGCCACCTGGGAGGTTGACACAATAGGGCAGAGGTGCAATGTCCGCTGGCCTGCATCTCTTCTGCGTCTATTGGGATGACTGATAGCATACAGAGGTAGAGAGCGAGGCAGCAGTACATTCAACCAGGGGACAAGCCTGGTAATGTCACGGAGATGTTGTTCGCCTGGTGTGCGGACATATCTCATGATCAAGGGCTGAGTCTCAACAGTTCACAGTGAGGTGGCTGCTCTACTGCTTACGACACCCCGACCAAGAACTAAGTCTTCTACTAGTAATTTCGCACCTCATCGCCGTATGGGGTGAATATCGAGCAGCTTCCCTCCCGCTTTAATCGGCGGACGGCAGAGACCTCTTTCTGTGGCTCGGCCGGGTGGGGCTGAGGCGCGAGCCCCAGGTCCCGACCATATCGTAGTCTCCCATTGCAGTGGTACTGAGATTTTGGGCGGGATTCCGGCTTAGAGGCGTTCGGCCGTAATCCCTCACATGGAAGCCTCGCGACATTGGCTTATCAGCCTAGTACGTGAACCAAATTTCTGCGGCTCCTCTCGAATTGAGCAGAATTACCGTAGCAGCGCCCTGTCATTAGTAGGGTAAAACTGACCTGTCTTCCAAGGGTCTAATACTAGCACGCGTTCACTATTTGACCCAACGAATCAATAGAGGACTTTTTAGTCAGTCAATGACCAAGTGTCTGGATCCTGCAATTTATGTAGAGTTAAGCAGGATTGCCATAGCAGACGCTCTTTCATTAAAATGGTAAAAAAAACTTACCTATCTTCCGTGGGTCTAATACCAGCACACGTTCACCATTAGACCCAAAGAAAGTGCTCTCAGTCTGTCAGTCATTTTACAGTGTTGTCGTGTTGAGTCAAATTAAGCCGGCGGCTCCACTCATGGTGGTGCCCTTCCGATAATTCCTTTATCGAACACTGAATGCGGGCCAAGGGAGCCACAGAGAGTTTAGGCCCAGATTTCCGATAATGACAGTACAGAGATGACTGAGTCACATAATGACAATAGAGAGATGAAATTTAAAGTCAGATAATGACAGTAGAGAGATGGCATTGAGAGTCCCATAATGACAGTAGAGAGATGACATTGAAAGTCACATAATGACAGTAGACTGATGACTAAGTCACATAATGACAGTAGAGAGATGACATTGAGAATCACATAATGACAGTTCAAAGATGATATTGAAAGTCACATTATGACAGTACGAAGATAACTTTGAGAGTCACATAATAACACTATAGAGATCAGTCACATAATGACAGTAGACAGATGGCATTATGAGTCACATAATGACAGTACAGAGATGACTAATCCATATTATGACGATAGAGAAATAGCATTCAGCGTCACATAATAACAGTACAAAGTTAACCTTGAAAGTCACATAATGAAAGTAGAAAGATGACATTGAGAGTCACATAATGACAGTAGAGAGATGACATTGAGAGTCACATAATAAAACTAGAGAGATAAGTCACATAATAACAGTAGACAGATGGTATTGAGAGTCACATAATGACAGTTCAGAGATGGCATTTAGAGTCACATAATGACAGTACACATATGATATTGTCAGTCACATAATGACAGTAGAAAGATGGCATTGAAAGTCACATAAAGAAAGTAAAAAGATGACATTGAAAGTCACATAATGACAATAGAGAGATGACATTGAGAGTAACATAATGACAGTAGAGAAATGACATGAGTGAGTGACATAATGACAGTAGAAAGATGACATTGAGAGTCACATAATGACAGTAGAGGGATGACATTGAAAGTCACATAATGACAGTAGACAGGTGGCATTGAGAGTCAGATAATGACATTACAAAGATGACATTGAGAGTCACATAATAACAATATAGAAATGACATGAGTGAGTGACATAATGACAGTAGAAAGATGACATTGAAAGTCACATAATGACAGTAGAGAGATGACATTGATAGTCACATAATGACAGTAGAGAGATGGCATTAAGAGGCACACACTGACAGTAGAGAGATCACTTTGAGAGTTATATAATAACACTAGAGAGATAATTCACATAATGACAGTAGACAGATGGCATTAAGTGACACATAATAACAGTACAGAAATGTCTAATTCATATAATGACAGTAGAGAAATTGCATTGAGAGTCACATAATGACAGTACAAAGATGACATTGAGAGTCATATAATAACACTAGAGAGATGAGTCACATAATGACAGAAGACAGATGATATTAAGAGTCACATAATGATCGTACAGAGATGACTGAGTCACATAATGACAATAAATAGATGGCATTGTTAGTAACATAATGACAGTAGAGATGACATTGAGAGTAACATGATGACAGTAGAGAGATGACATTGACAGTCACATAATGACAGAAGAGAGTTGGCATTGAGAGGAACATAATGACAGTACAAATATGACATTGAGAGTCACATAATGACAGTAGAGAAATGGCATTAAGAGTAACATAATAACAGTACAAATGTAACATTGAGAGTCACATAATGACATTAGAGAGATGACATTGAGAGTCACATAATGACAATTCAAATATGACATTGAGAGTCACATAATGACAGAAGAGAGATGGCATTGAGAGTAACATAATGACAGTACAAATATGACATTAAAAGTAACATAATGACATTAGAGAGATGACATTGAGAGTCACATAATGACAGTAGAGGGATGACATTGAAAGTCACATAATGACAGTAGACAGGTGGCATTGAGAGTCAGATAACGATAGTAGAGAGAAGAAATTTAGAGTAACATAATGACAGTAGAGATGACATTGATAGTCACATAATGACAGTACAAAGATGACATTAATAGTCCCATAATAACAATAGAGAGATGAGTCACATAATGACACTAGACAGATGCCATTTAAAGTCACATAATGACAGTACAGAGATGACTGAGTCACATAATGACAAAATATAGATGGCATTGAGAGTAACTAAGTGACAGTAGAGAGATGACACTGAGAGTCACATAATGACAGTAGAAAGATGACACTGAGAGTCACATAATGACAGTAGAGGGATGACATTTAGAGTCACATAATGACAGTACAAATATGCCATTAAAAGTCACATAATGACAGTACACAGATGACTGAGTGACATAATGACAAAAGATAGATAGCATTGATAGTCACATAATGACAAAAAATAGATGACATTGAGAGTCACATAATGACAGTACAAATATGACATTGAGAGTCACATAATGACAGTACAAATATGACATTGAAAGTAACATAATGACAGTAGAAAGATGACCTTGAGAGTCACATAATGACAGTCGAGAGATCACATTGAGAGTCACATAATGACAGTACAAAGATGACATTAATAGTCCCATAATAACAATAGAGAGATGAGTCACATAATGACACTAGACAGATGCCATTTAAAGTCAGATAATGACAGTAGAGAGATGGCATTGAGAGTCCCATAATGACAGTAGAGAGATGACATTGAAAGTCACATAATGACAGTAGACTGATGACTAAGTCACATAATGACAGTAGAGAGATGACATTGAGAATCACATAATGACAGTTCAAAGATGATATTGAAAGTCACATTATGACAGTACGAAGATAACTTTGAGAGTCACATAATAACACTATAGAGATCAGTCACATAATGACAGTAGACAGATGGCATTATGAGTCACATAATGACAGTACAGAGATGACTAATCCATATTATGACGATAGAGAAATAGCATTCAGCGTCACATAATAACAGTACAAAGTTAACCTTGAAAGTCACATAATGAAAGTAGAAAGATGACATTGAGAGTCACATAATGACAGTAGAGAGATGACATTGAGAGTCACATAATAAAACTAGAGCGATGAGTCACATAATAACAGTAGACAGATGGTATTGAGAGTCACATAATGACAGTTCAGAGATGGCATTTAGAGTCACATAATGACAGTACACATATGATATTGTCAGTCACATAATGACAGTAGAAAGATGGCATTGAAAGTCACATAAAGAAAGTAAAAAGATGACATTGAAAGTCACATAATGACAATAGAGAGATGACATTGAGAGTAACATAATGACAGTAGAGAAATGACATGAGTGAGTGACATAATGACAGTAGAAAGATGACATTGAGAGTCACATA
Source organism: Ariolimax columbianus (assembly GCA_036924085.1). Lineage (NCBI taxonomy): Eukaryota > Metazoa > Mollusca > Gastropoda > Stylommatophora > Arionidae > Ariolimax > Ariolimax columbianus. Next base: position 14,595,545 of record JAVGWX010000023.1, on the reverse strand, counting down.
ATGACAGTAGAGGGATGACATTGAAAGTCACATAATGACAGTAGACAGGTGGCATTGAGAGTCAGATAATGACATTACAAAGATGACATTGAGAGTCACATAATAACAATATAGAAATGACATGAGTGAGTGACATAATGACAGTAGAAAGATGACATTGAAAGTCACATAATGACAGTAGAGAGATGACATTGATAGTCACATAATGACAGTAGAGAGATGGCATTAAGAGGCACACACTGACAGTAGAGAGATCACTTTGAGAGTTATATAATAACACTAGAGAGATAATTCACATAATGACAGTAGACAGATGGCATTAAGTGACACATAATAACAGTACAGAAATGTCTAATTCATATAATGACAGTAGAGAAATTGCATTGAGAGTCACATAATGACAGTACAAAGATGACATTGAGAGTCATATAATAACACTAGAGAGATGAGTCACATAATGACAGAAGACAGATGATATTAAGAGTCACATAATGATCGTACAGAGATGACTGAGTCACATAATGACAATAAATAGATGGCATTGTTAGTAACATAACGACAGTAGAGATGACATTGAGAGTAACATGATGACAGTAGAGAGATGACATTGACAGTCACATAATGACAGAAGAGAGTTGGCATTGAGAGGAACATAATGACAGTACAAATATGACATTGAGAGTCACATAATGACAGTAGAGAAATGGCATTAAGAGTAACATAATAACAGTACAAATGTAACATTGAGAGTCACATAATGACATTAGAGAGATGACATTGAGAGTCACATAATGACAATTCAAATATGACATTGAGAGTCACATAATGACAGAAGAGAGATGGCATTGAGAGTAACATAATGACAGTACAAATATGACATTAAAAGTAACATAATGACATTAGAGAGATGACATTGAGAGTCACATAATGACAGTAGAGGGATGACATTGAAAGTCACATAATGACAGTAGACAGGTGGCATTGAGAGTCAGATAACGATAGTAGAGAGAAGAAATTTAGAGTAACATAATGACAGTAGAGATGACATTGATAGTCACATAATGACAGTACAAAGATGACATTAATAGTCCCATAATAACAATAGAGAGATGAGTCACATAATGACACTAGACAGATGCCATTTAAAGTCACATAATGACAGTACAGAGATGACTGAGTCACATAATGACAAAATATAGATGGCATTGAGAGTAACTAAGTGACAGTAGAGAGATGACACTGAGAGTCACATAATGACAGTAGAAAGATGACACTGAGAGTCACATAATGACAGTAGAGGGATGACATTTAGAGTCACATAATGACAGTACAAATATGCCATTAAAAGTCACATAATGACAGTACACAGATGACTGAGTGACATAATGACAAAAGATAGATAGCATTGATAGTCACATAATGACAAAAAATAGATGACATTGAGAGTCACATAATGACAGTACAAATATGACATTGAGAGTCACATAATGACAGTACAAATATGACATTGAAAGTAACATAATGACAGTAGAAAGATGACCTTGAGAGTCACATAATGACAGTCGAGAGATCACATTGAGAGTCACATAATGACAGTACAAAGATGACATTAATAGTCCCATAATAACAATAGAGAGATGAGTCACATAATGACACTAGACAGATGCCATTTAAAGTCACATAATGACAGTACAGAGATTACTGAGTCCCATAATGACAAAATATAGATGGCATTGAGAGTAACTAAATGACAGTAGAGAGATGACATTGAGAGTCACATAATGACAGTAGAAAGATGACATTGAGAGTCACATAATGACAGTAGAGGGATGACATTTAGAGTCACATAATGACAGTAGAAAGATGACATTGAGAGTCACATAATGACAGTAGAGGGATGACATTGAGAGTCACATGACAGTAGAGAGATGGCATTGATAATCACATAATGACAGTAGAGAGATGGCATTAAGAGGCACATTAAGAGGCACATTAAGAGGCACATAGATGACTGAGTCACATAATGACAGTACATAGATGACTGAGTCCCATAATGACAGTACTAAGATGACTGAGTCACATAATGACAATAGATAGATGGCATTGATAGTCACATAATGACAGTAGAGAGGTACCTTTTAGGTACCTTTTAGAGTAACATAATAACACTATAGAGGTGAGTCACATAATGACAGTACAGAGATGTCGAAGTCACATAATGACAGTACAAAGATGTCATTGAAAGTCACATAATGACAGTAGAAAGATGGCATTGAAAGTCACATAATTACAATAGAGAGATAACATTGAGAGTAACATAAGGACAGTAGATAGATGACATTGAGAGTCACATAATGACAGTAAAAAGATGACCTTGAGAGTCACATAATGACAGTACAGTGATGACGGAGTCACATAATGACAATAGATAGTTGGCATTGATAGTCACATAATGACAGTAGAGAGATGGTATTGAGAGTTACATAATGACAGAAGAGAGATGGCATTGAGAGTCACATAATGACACTACAAAGATGACACTGAGAGTAAGATAATGACTGTAGAAAGATGACATTGGACTCACATAATGGCAGTCAATAGATGACATTGAGAGTCACATAATATTAGTACAAAGATGACATTGAGAGTCACATAATATCAATATAGAGATGAGTCACATAATGACAGTAGACAGATGCCATTAAGAGTCACATAATGACAGTAGAGAGATGACATTGAGAGTCACATAATGACAGAAGAGAGTTGGTATTGAGAGTAACATAATCACAGTACAAATATGACATTGAGAGTCACATAATGACAATAGAGAGATGGTATTGAGAGTCACATAATGACAGTACAAAGATGACACCGAGAGTCACATAATGACAATAGAGAGATGGCATTGAGAGTCACATAATGACAGTAAAAAGATGACACCGAGAGTCACATAAAGACAATAGAGAGATGACACTGAGAGTCACATAATGACAGAAGAGAGTTGGCATTGAGAGTCGCATAATAACAATAGAGAGATGAGTAACATAATGACACTAGACAGATGCCATTAAAAGTCACATGACAGTACTGAGTCACATAATGACAAAAGATAGATGACATTGATAGTCACATAATGACAGTAGAGATGACATTGAGAGTAACTAAATGACAGTAGAGAGATGACATTGAGAGTCACATAACGACAATAGAGAAATGAAATTTAGAGTCACATAATGACAGTAGAGAGATGGCATTGATAGTCACATAATGACAGTAGAGAGATGACATTGATAGTCACATAATGACAGTACAAAGATGACTTTGAGAGTCACATAATAACACTATAGAGATCAGTCACATAATGACAGTAGACAGATGGCATTATGAGTCACATAATGACAGTACAGAGATGACTAATCCATATTATGACGATAGAGAAATAGCATTCAGCGTCACATAATAACAGTACAAAGTTAACCTTGAAAGTCACATAATGAAAGTAGAAAGATGACATTGAGAGTCACATAATGACAGTAGAGAGATGACATTGAGAGTCACATAATAAAACTAGAGAGATAAGTCACATAATAACAGTAGACAGATGGTATTGAGAGTCACATAATGACAGTTCAGAGATGGCATTTAGAGTCACATAATGACAGTACACATATGATATTGTCAGTCACATAATGACAGTAGAAAGATGTCATTGAAAGTCACATAAAGAAAGTAAAAAGATGACATTGAAAGTCACATAATGACAATAGAGAGATGACATTGAGAGTAACATAATGACAGTAGAGAAATGACATAAGTGAGTGACATAATGACAGTAGAAAGATGACATTGAGAGTCACATAATGACAGTAGAGGGATGACATTGAAAGTCACATAATGACAGTAGACAGGTGGCATTGAGAGTCAGATAATGACATTACAAAGATGACATTGAGAGTCACATAATAACAATATAGAAATGACATGAGTGAGTGACATAATGACAGTAGAAAGATGACATTGAAAGTCACATAATGACAGTAGAGAAATGACATTGATAGTCACATAATGACAGTAGAGAGATGGCATTAAGAGGCACACACTGACAGTAGAGAGATAACTTTGAGAGTTATATAATAACACTAGAGAGATAATTCACATAATGACAGTAGACAGATGGCATTAAGTGACACATAATAACAGTACAGAAATGTCTAATTCATATAATGACAGTAGAGAAATTCCATTGAGAGTCACATAATGACAGTACAAAGATGACATTGAGAGTCATTTAATAACACTAGAGAGATGAGTCACATAATGACAGAAGACAGATGATATTAAGAGTCACATAATGATCGTACAGAGATGACTGAGTCACATAATGACAATAAATAGATGGCATTGTTAGTAACATAATGACAGTAGAGATGACATTGAGAGTAACATGATGACAGTAGAGAGATGACATTGACAGTCACATAATGACAGAAGAGAGTTGGCATTGAGAGGAACATAATGACAGTACAAATATGACATTGAGAGTCACATAATGACAGTAGAGAAATGGCATTAAGAGTAACATAATAATAGTACAAATGTAACATTGAGAGTCACATAATGACATTAGAGAGATGACATTGAGAGTCACATAATGACAATTCAAATATGACATTGAGAGTCACATAATGACAGTAGAGAGATGGCATTGAGAGTAACATAATGACAGTACAAATATGACATTAAAAGTAACATAATGACATTAGAGAGATGACATTGAGAGTCACATAATGACAGTAGAGGGATGACATTGAAAGTCACATAATGACAGTAGACAGGTGGCATTGAGAGTCAGATAACGATAGTAGAGAGAAGAAATTTAGAGTAACATAATGACAGTAGAGATGACATTGATAGTCACATAATGACAGTACAAAGATGACATTAATAGTCCCATAATAACAGTAGAGAGATGAGTCACATAATGACACTAGACAGATGCCATTTAAAGTCACATAATGACAGTACAGAGATGACTGAGTCACATAATGACAAAATATAGATGGCATTGAGAGTAACTAAATGACAGTAGAGAGATGACACTGAGAGTCACATAATGACAGTAGAAAGATGACACTGAGAGTCACATAATGACAGTAGAGGGATGACATTGAGAGTAACATAATGACAGTACAAATATGACATTGAAAGTAACATAATGACAGTAGAAAGATGACCTTGAGAGTCACATAATGACAGTCGAGAGATCACATTGAGAGTCACATAATGACAGTACAAAGATGACATTAATAGTCCCATAATAACAATAGAGAGATGAGTCACATAATGACACTAGACAGATGCCATTTAAAGTCACATAATGACAGTACAGAGATGACTGAGTCACATAATGACAAAATATAGATGGCATTGAGAGTAACTAAATGACAGTAGAGAGATGACATTGAGAGTCACATAATGACAGTAGAAAGATGACATTGAGAGTCACATAATGACAGTAGAGGGATGACATTTAGAGTCACATAATGACAGTAGAAAGATGACATTGAGAGTCACATAATGACAGTAGAGGGATGACATTGAGAGTCACATGACAGTAGAGAGATGGCATTGATAATCACATAATGACAGTAGAGAGATGGCATTAAGAGGCACATTAAGAGGCACATTAAGAGGCACATAGATGACTGAGTCACATAATGACAGTACATAGATGACTGAGTCCCATAATGACAGTACTAAGATGACTGAGTCACATAATGACAATAGATAGATGGCATTGATAGTCACATAATGACAGTAGAGAGGTACCTTTTAGGTACCTTTTAGAGTAATATAATAACACTATAGAGGTGAGTCACATAATGACAGTACAGAGATGTCGAAGTCACATAATGACAGTACAAAGATGACATTGAAAGTCACATAATGACAGTAGAAAGATGGCATTGAAAGTCACATAATTACAATAGAGAGATAACATTGAGAGTAACATAAGGACAGTAGATAGATGACATTGAGAGTCACATAATGACAGTAAAAAGATGACCTTGAGAGTCACATAATGACAGTACAGTGATGACGGAGTCACATAATGACAATAGATAGTTGGCATTGATAGTCACATAATGACAGTAGAGAGATGGCATTGAGAGTTACATAATGACAGAAGAGAGATGGCATTGAGAGTCACATAATGACACTACAAAGATGACACTGAGAGTAAGATAATGACTGTAGAAAGATGACATTGGAATCATATAATGGCAGTCAATAGATGACATTGAGAGTCACATAATATTAGTACAAAGATGACATTGAGAGTCACATAATATCAATATAGAGATGAGTCACATAATGACAGTAGACAGATGCCATTAAGAGTCACATAATGACAGTAGACAGATGCCATTAAGAGTCACATAATGACAGTAGAGGGATGACATTGAAAGTCACATAATGACAGTAGACAGGTGGCATTGAGAGTCAGATAATGACATTACAAAGATGACATTGAGAGTCACATAATAACAATATAGAAATGACATGAGTGAGTGACATAATGACAGTAGAAAGATGACATTGAAAGTCACATAATGACAGTAGAGAAATGACATTGATAGTCACATAATGACAGTAGAGAGATGGCATTAAGAGGCACACACTGACAGTAGAGAGATAACTTTGAGAGTTATATAATAACACTAGAGAGATAATTCACATAATGACAGTAGACAGATGGCATTAAGTGACACATAATAACAGTACAGAAATGTCTAATTCATATAATGACAGTAGAGAAATTCCATTGAGAGTCACATAATGACAGTACAAAGATGACATTGAGAGTCATTTAATAACACTAGAGAGATGAGTCACATAATGACAGAAGACAGATGATATTAAGAGTCACATAATGATCGTACAGAGATGACTGAGTCACATAATGACAATAAATAGATGGCATTGTTAGTAACATAATGACAGTAGAGATGACATTGAGAGTAACATGATGACAGTAGAGAGATGACATTGACAGTCACATAATGACAGAAGAGAGTTGGCATTGAGAGGAACATAATGACAGTACAAATATGACATTGAGAGTCACATAATGACAGTAGAGAAATGGCATTAAGAGTAACATAATAATAGTACAAATGTAACATTGAGAGTCACATAATGACATTAGAGAGATGACATTGAGAGTCACATAATGACAATTCAAATATGACATTGAGAGTCACATAATGACAGTAGAGAGATGGCATTGAGAGTAACATAATGACAGTACAAATATGACATTAAAAGTAACATAATGACATTAGAGAGATGACATTGAGAGTCACATAATGACAGTAGAGGGATGACATTGAAAGTCACATAATGACAGTAGACAGGTGGCATTGAGAGTCAGATAACGATAGTAGAGAGAAGAAATTTAGAGTAACATAATGACAGTAGAGATGACATTGATAGTCACATAATGACAGTACAAAGATGACATTAATAGTCCCATAATAACAGTAGAGAGATGAGTCACATAATGACACTAGACAGATGCCATTTAAAGTCACATAATGACAGTACAGAGATGACTGAGTCACATAATGACAAAATATAGATGGCATTGAGAGTAACTAAATGACAGTAGAGAGATGACACTGAGAGTCACATAATGACAGTAGAAAGATGACACTGAGAGTCACATAATGACAGTAGAGGGATGACATTGAGAGTAACATAATGACAGTACAAATATGACATTGAAAGTAACATAATGACAGTAGAAAGATGACCTTGAGAGTCACATAATGACAGTCGAGAGATCACATTGAGAGTCACATAATGACAGTACAAAGATGACATTAATAGTCCCATAATAACAATAGAGAGATGAGTCACATAATGACACTAGACAGATGCCATTTAAAGTCACATAATGACAGTACAGAGATGACTGAGTCACATAATGACAAAATATAGATGGCATTGAGAGTAACTAAATGACAGTAGAGAGATGACATTGAGAGTCACATAATGACAGTAGAAAGATGACATTGAGAGTCACATAATGACAGTAGAGGGATGACATTTAGAGTCACATAATGACAGTAGAAAGATGACATTGAGAGTCACATAATGACAGTAGAGGGATGACATTGAGAGTCACATGACAGTAGAGAGATGGCATTGATAATCACATAATGACTGTAGAGAGATGGCATTAAGAGGCACATTAAGAGGCACATTAAGAGGCACATAGATGACTGAGTCACATAATGACAGTACATAGATGACTGAGTCCCATAATGACAGTACTAAGATGACTGAGTCACATAATGACAATAGATAGATGGCATTGATAGTCACATAATGACAGTAGAGAGGTACCTTTTAGGTACCTTTTAGAGTAATATAATAACACTATAGAGGTGAGTCACATAATGACAGTACAGAGATGTCGAAGTCACATAATGACAGTACAAAGATGACATTGAAAGTCACATAATGACAGTAGAAAGATGGCATTGAAAGTCACATAATTACAATAGAGAGATAACATTGAGAGTAACATAAGGACAGTAGATAGATGACATTGAGAGTCACATAATGACAGTAAAAAGATGACCTTGAGAGTCACATAATGACAGTACAGTGATGACGGAGTCACATAATGACAATAGATAGTTGGCATTGATAGTCACATAATGACAGTAGAGAGATGGCATTGAGAGTTACATAATGACAGAAGAGAGATGGCATTGAGAGTCACATAATGACACTACAAAGATGACACTGAGAGTAAGATAATGACTGTAGAAAGATGACATTGGAATCATATAATGGCAGTCAATAGATGACATTGAGAGTCACATAATATTAGTACAAAGATGACATTGAGAGTCACATAATATCAATATAGAGATGAGTCACATAATGACAGTAGACAGATGCCATTAAGAGTCACATAATGACAGTAGAGAGATGACATTGAGAGTCACATAATTTTTTTTTTTTTTTTTTTTTTGCGTTCGCCTTATTTCTCTAATCCCCAAGGCGGTGTGCGTTGCACTGCGTTTTTTATTTTTGCGCCTGTCGGCCCAGTGCATCCGACTTCAGCATGCATTTTATGTAAGGGTCTGCTTCCTCCTGCATTTTCTAAGGGTTTGCTTCCCCGGGGTAACGGCCGGTGCTGTGATGGGGATCGAACCCAGCACCTTCTGGTTGTGAGCCGTGTCACTTAACCACTAGGCCACGCCGTCCCCTGAGAGAGAGTCACATAATGACAGAAGAGAGTTGGCATTGAGAGTAACATAATGACAGTACAAATGTGACATTGAGAGTCACATAATGACAATAGAAAGATGGCATTGAGAGTCACATAATGACAGTACAAAGATGACACCGAGAGTCACATAATGACAATAGAGAGATGACATTGAGAGTCACATAATGACAGTAAAAAGATGACACCGAGAGTCACATAAAAACAATAGAGAGATGACACTGAGAGTCACATAATGACAGAAGAGAGTTGGCATTGAGAGTAACATAATGACAGTACAAATATGACATTGAGAGTCACATAATGACAATAGAGAGATGGCATTGAGAGTCACATAATGACAGTACAAAGATGACACTGAGAGTCACATAATGACAGTACAAAGATGACATTAAGAGTCGCATAATAACAATAGAGAGATGAGTAATATAATGACACTAGACAGATGCCATTAAAAGTCACATGACAGTACTGAGTCACATAATGACAAAAGATAGATGGCATTGATAGTCACATAATGACAGTAGAGATGACATTGAGAGTAACTAAATGACAGTAGAGAGATGACATTGAAAGTCACATAATGACAGTAGACAGGTGGCATTGAGAGTCACATAACGACAATAGAGAAATGAAATTTAGAGTCACATAATGACAGTAGAGAGATGGCATTGATAGTCACATAATGACAGTAGAGAGATGACATTGATAGTCACATAATGACATTACAAAGATGCCATTGAGAGTAATGACAGTACAGATATGACTGAATCGCAATCATGAGGAAATTTTGCTGGCACAAGCTGGGGAGCTGACGAAAGAATACTAAAGAAACTGTACACTGGAAGAGTGAGACCAGTTCTCGAGTATGGCATTACGGCCTGGACAACAGCAGCAAAGGCGAACTTTGATAAAATTAGCAAACTTCAAAACCAAGCCATGAGAGTTATAACAGGAGGCATGAAGTCAACGCCAATTGCAGAACTTGAAAAGATTACAAATCTGCAATCCATGACCGACAGAAGAGACTGCAGAGCTCAACAGCAAGAAGAGAAACTCAGAAGATTGACAGACCATCCAATGCATCAGAGACTAAATACGTTTGGAAAAAGGAAACTAAAGCGGAGAAACTTTGCAGAAATAGCCAAAGCAAAGATGAGCGAAGGCCCTATGAACACCATAACAACACCAAAGCCCATCCCTACTGTACGCAAACCCACATGGAAACAGCATATCATTCCGGAGGTGGTAGAAAATATACCAGGTATTGGAAACAAGAACAGCCAGTCTGAAAAAGAAAGAAGAGACATAACCCCGAGGTACATAAGGGAAAACTACCCAAGCATGGACTGAACCCATGCATACACCGACGGTTCTGTAACAAACACAACACAGAATGGAGGTGCAGGGGTATTTCCTGAGCCTACCAAATGGTAGAAAAATAACACTGTCAGTGGCAACTGAAAAATTCTCAAGCAATTTCAGAGCGGAGGCAGAGACATTGAAGGCTGCAGTAAAAGCAATGCTCACAGGCGAAAGCAATGAAAGCCAGATAGTCCTGTTTACAGATTCCCTGGCCGTATTTACATTACTAAAAAGCCAGAATCATTCTGAACAATGATTTAAGAGCAGTACTCTGTCAACTATGCCAGCAGTCCGCACCAAAAAGAGTAGTGGTACAGTGGGCTCCATCCCACTGTAACATCCAAGGCAACGAGGAGGTAGACAGACTGGCAAAAGAAGGTGCAAGACTACCACAACCAGATTCTAGTGTAACCTACGAAGAGTTCAAAAGGCTTATTAGGGCCAGATACGTGGCCAAATGGGAAACAGAACATACTGGCTACACAAAAAATGATGCCTATTACCAGTTGAACAGAAGAGAGCAGGTCGTGGTCTTCAGACTCCGCACAGGTCACAACAGACTGAGGTACCAAATATTCAATAAACTGAAGATAGGTGGCACTGACGAATGCACCTGTGGTACAGGGAAAATGACCGCTGAACATCTGCTGCAAAACTGCCCGACATACGAGGACCAGAGAAAGCACATGTGGCCATCACCAGTGGCAACACTAGACAAGCTCTATGGCAGTGTCGACAGCCTCAGGATGACAGCTGCTTTCTTCGAACAAATACAGGTTGACGTCTGACAGCGTACGAAGAAGAGGAGGAAGAAGTATCATCAAATTTTTACCCATACTGACATTAGATCATTTTTTTTCAGCACCTTTTTTATGTTGTTGTTATCCCAGAGCTGCTGAGAAAGCCTGTTCTTGGCAGCCCAATGCCATTCTCATATAGATCAATGTCATCTTCTTTACTTGTGTCACTGCTTCATACAGTGTTGGCAATGGTCGGCAGTGCTTGTAAAGGATCTTTTCCTCAACTCCACAAGCATACACACAAGAAATCATATTTATTGACAAACAAACAGAAAAGTTACAAATTTTGAAAGTCGACGATCAGAGCGAGAAATAAATGTAATTTAATTCGTTAAAGAAATAATTTTCTTGACGTCATGGCGCGCTAAAGGTTTAAAAAAAACCTATTTAACTTAACTTAACTTAACTTCTTTATACTGATTTAGAAGACTCTTTAGAGTCTGTATACAACCAGTTTCTTGGAGGGTTGGTTTTTACCAAAGTGAAAGTCCATCTTAATAGACTCAAACACTAGAGCTAAGTAGACTCGCATCCAGTTAGGCGCCATCTATAGCTTCTCTTAACAAACAACCTGGGGAAAGGTACAAATTACTTGGGTACATTTTTAATTTGAATGTTTTAAGGGCAGCGGCCGTTAAGCCTACTGTTTTAGATTTCCAGCTGCCAAGAAATGTTTAACGTGCTCGACACTGATCTTGGGATCCCAATCTCACTACCCAGAGATCAGGGGAATTTTTACCAGAAGATCCACGTATATAAAATAATTGTCACCACCATGATTCATCACCTGACCTCCAGCGCCCGAGGCGGACACCTTACCTCGAGACCCCTGAAACAGAAGAATCAGATGATGTCATGGAAGCTGTTTAAAGATGGCAAGGTCATTAGTGACATGCACGAAAGAAAATCAAGATTCTGCTACCAGTTGTTTTTAGCTGTAACGAAGTGAAGCCTATCAAAATTCATCAGCAAATTAATGAATAGTACGATTATGCATGTATGTCATTCCAGCATGTGTACGAGTGGAGTAAGAAGTTCTGAAATGGCTTGAGTTTTGTGACACATTGTTCACGACCAGGTCAGGCATATCGAGTAATGACACTAGAGTCGATTGTAGCGAGGGCCGAAGATGCATCACAATGAATGAGCTAACAGCAGCCAGCGACTCATAGTTGACTGCATGAATCAGAGTCAGTGAACAAGCGTTGATCAAATCCTAATCCACCTTCAGCGAGGACACTTTATACAGGCTGCACTAGTGTTGTCTGGCTAAAAGAGGATATGGATCGCAGTGGGAAGACCAATCTGGTACCCGAAAAAGCCAGCTGAAATTGAATGTGTCTTCCCAAAAGGTACAGATATCGCAGCCTCGCTGTAAACTATAACACAATGTCACAACATGCCTTTCAGGACAAATGCCGAATAAGAAGCATTACAGGAGTCGAACGCATCATGAACAACATTTCTGAGTGGTTGTGAATGAAATAGCTGTACTTCTGGACATCAGTGAAAGATAAGCACATCCAACAACCATGACGTGCTCCACATCCACAAAGTGAGTGCCAGGTAAACACATCCATCAACCATGACATGCTCCACATCCACAAAGTGGCTGCCAGATAAGCACACCCATCAACCATGACGTGCTCCACATCCACAAAGTGACTGCCAGATAAGCACACCCATCAACCATGACGTGCTCCACATCCACAAAGTGACTGCCAGATAAGCACACCCATCAACCATGACGTGCTCCACATCCACAAAGTGACTGCCAGATAAGCACACCCATCAACCATGACATGCTCCACATCCACAAAGTGACTGCCAGATAAGCACATCCATCAACCATGACGTGCTCCACATCCACAAAGTGACTGCCAGATAAGCACATCCATCAACCATGACATGCTCCACATCCACAAAGTGACTGCCAGATAAGCACATCCATCAACCATGACATGCTCCATTTCCACAAAGTGACTGCCAGATAAGCACATCCATCAACCATGACGTGCTCCACATCCACAAAGTGACTGCCAGATAAGCACACCCATCAACCATGACCTGCTCCACATCCACAAAGTGACTGCCAGATAAGCACACCCATCAACCATGACGTGCTCCACATCCACAAAGTGACTGCCAGATAAGCACACCCATCAACCATGACGTGCTCCACATCCACAAAGTGACTGCCAGATAAGCACACCCATCAACCATGACGTGCTCCACATCCACAAAGTGACTGCCAGATAAGCACACCCATCAACCATGACGTGCTCCACATCCACAAAGTGACTGCCAGATAAGCACACCCAGAAACCATGACGTGCTCCACATCCACAAAGTGACTGCCAGATAAGCACACCCATCAACCATGACGTGCTCCACATCCACAAAGTGACTGCCAGATAAGCACATCCATCAACCATGACATGCTCCACATCCACAAAGTGACTGCCAGATAAGCACATCCATCAACCATGACGTGCTCCACATCCACAAAGTGACTGCCAGATAAGCACACCCATCAACCATGACGTGCTCCACATCCACAAAGTGACTGCCAGATAAGCACACCCATCAACCATGACGTGCTCCACATCCACAAAGTGACTGCCAGATAAGCACACCCATCAACCATGACATGCTCCACATCCACAAAGTGACTGCCAGATAAGCACACCCATCAACCATGACGTGCTCCACATCCACAAAGTGACTGCCAGATAAGCACACCCATCAACCATGACATGCTCCACATCCACAAAGTGACTGCCAGATAAGCACACCCATCAACCATGACGTGCTCCACATCCACAAAGTGACTGCCAGATAAGCACACCCATCAACCATGACATGCTCCACATCCACAAAGTGACTGCCAGATAAGCACACCCATCAACCATGACGTGCTCCACATCCACAAAGTGACTGCCAGATAAGCACACCCATCAACCATGACATGCTCCACATCCACAAAGTGACTGCCAGATAAGCACACCCATCAACCATGACATGCTCCACATCCACAAAGTGACTGCCAGATAAGCACACCCATCAACCATGACATGCTCCACATCCACAAAGTGACTGCCAGATAAGCATACCCATCAACCATGACATGCTCCACATCCACAAATTGACTGCCAGATAGGCACCACGACAACTGACTCCGGAATTAAAACAACGATGTTTTGATGCATGTCAAAAATGTTTGCGATACTTTGAAACAGAAGGCCGAAGTTTACTAACGAGAATTGTTACTGAAGATGAAGCCTAGTTTCACTAGCATGAGTTGGAACTCAGAGAACGAGCAATCAATGATGCAATTCCTCCTTGTCAAACCTGAAGAGGTTCTGCATGCAGCTGTCTGCAGGGAAGGTTATGCTGGCTATTTTGGTATGAACGATGGATTGCTTTAGAAGCACCCTTGTCCAGGGGAAACATGAGCGAACTAATTATTTGACTGAGCAATGAAGAACTAATAATTTGACTGAGCAATGAAGAACTAATAATTTGACACCAATGAAGAACTAATAATTTGACAGCAATGAAGAACTAATAATTTGACTGAGCAATGAAGAACTAATAATTTGACAGCAATGAAGAACTAATAATGTGACTGAGCAATGAAGAACTAATAATTTGACTGAGCAATGAAGAACTAATAATTTGACTGAGCACTGAAGAACTAATAATTTGACTGACCAATGAAGAACTAATAATTTGACAGCAATGAAGATAAATCTGTCATTTTGACGTTGGAGGACAGTAAATGTTATGTGGTATATATTTTGTGTTTATCTTTGCCCCATAACTATTGTTTGATCCTCAATATCATCCACAAGATTGTTTGTTACAATGGCTTGTGTATCATTCCTGACCAGGGCCATAATGCCCAGGCATTCGCATTTATACTGTGTATAACCCGTGATGTTAATTTGTCTTTGTAGAAGTTTTTGGAGGAGGGCTATGCGAATTTAATGGTCTTGTAGTGTTTTGGTCAGCTCAATTGCCTTGTTTTGTAATCCGGCAATATTAAGCTGTAGTATGTTAACTTGCTAACCTCGCACAGAGCAGGGGAATTATTTCTGTTGCGCAGGCCTTAGTAACCGAGGCGACGCCCGAGCTCGTTTGAAGAATGTTTATTGTTTCCTGGCATTGGAGTATTAGGTTGTTTTGCTGTAGACACTGGTTCTCCATAAATGTATTTGGCTATGCAATTTCCTTCCTTGCTCATTAGGAGGTTCGCTGCACTGATACGATGGGCTGTCAAGTGGTTGACATAATGCATTGCCCGCTAGCCACAGGTGCTCTTTGCAGATCACACTTCTTTATTCTGTGTCGCGCGCTGCCCACTATGCCTTCATTACCCCCCCCCCCTCCCACTCCACAACAGCTCCTACTTTCCAATGAGATTAAATGGCTCCGCCCCATCCCTCCACCCTTAGTCAGAGCGTAGTCCGACGGTAGTGCAATGTCAGATCTTCCGGTGCTCTCGCTGCAGCTAGTATGTTGGACAATGGAAAAGTTGTGTAGTTGTGCACACGACAGATAGAAGGAACATTTAACCCATGTGGCGTTTGGGTTGGTAACAGCCAGAACATATTCCACTCGTCGGTGGGTACTGCGCTGTCACTAAGGTGACAAACTGCTCCCCGCCTAATACCGCCAGGTACTCGGTAGCCACCATATCAAACTTAGTAAACAGCAGGGTCACCCACGAGAATGTGTTGCTATGGACACGTTTGTGCAGAAGAAGCCCTATGCCAGAGGACTGCTGTCAACTGGACAGCAGCTTCCGCGGCGATCACTGCCCCCTGGATGTGAGAGACTAGATTCGCATATGCATCGATTTGATGCCATCATGCCCAGACATCGACTACCACGTTAATCCATTTTTGACCTATAATTATATTTTCTTATCCATTTCTGACAATTATATCGCATGTTTAAACCATTTCTAGAAAAAATGAATTTCTGATTTAAAATTATTTCACATTTTGTCTCTCCCTTTCTCGCATATTATAACCGTTTCTGCTGAACGACACCTTATTCTATAAAGTTCACAATTTTAAAATTCAGGATATCCTACGACTGTTTCACTTTGCCGACCACAGAACGGGGATCTTATGGACCCATTTTGTGTATTTTTCTCTCATTTATTTATAAAAAATATATACGCATGTGTATATATAAGTAAATATGTATGTATATAAATATGTTTTAATGTCCCCGCTGCCTTGTTTGATACATGTTAAATGGAAAAGGCTTCAGGTAGTAAACCCTGAGGTAAAAATCTGCATCATGTCGACCCAGTCGTCTTGACCAATGGGCCAGGATAGCTCAGGGCGAGAGTGAGGCTGACGACAGCAAAAATTTTCCTCGCTTAAATCAATTTAAGCGCAAGTAACAGCACCATACATTTTTAGATGTACTGTGTGATTGATATGGAATAAAAGCGGCACGTGGAACATGCGCACATTACTTGACAGCACCAAGGCCGATAGACCCGAATGGAGGCCGGCACTAGTTTCCAGAGAACTTGCACACTACAAGGTGGATGTGGTTGGGCTTAGCGAGATCACAGAAGTTGTGGGTGGAAGTTATTCTGTCTCATCTAGTCTGCGCGATTGTTCGACCACCACTGCGAATCAATGATCGGCTAATTCCAATTTCCTGGAACAGAAAGATTATTACAGTGATCAGCGCCTATGTCCCAACAATGACTAATCCTGATATTAAGGATAAATTGTACGAGCTGAACTCTCTCATCTTGTCGGTTCTGAAGTCCAATAGGTGACTTCAATGGCAGAGTAGGGTCACATCCGTTTGGGAAGGTGTACATGGCATGGGCAAGTGAAACAGCTATTGCTGGGCCTCTGTGACACCCATGATCCACCATGCTACCGACACCATGTTTCGGCTGTCCACTTGCAACAAGATGTAGTGGATGCATCCCCGCTCTAAGATGCCACATCTTATTGACTATATCCTCACCAGAAAGAAGGACAGATGAGATGTGCGAGTGACAAAGGATGTGTGTTGCGCAGAGTGTTGGACAGATCACAGTGTCAAAGTTTTACCTCCATATAGTCTATAAGATGTCATCAGGGTAGAAAACCTGAGAACCATTCTGCAAAGTGAGACCTATGCGGTAAGCATTTCCAGTGATCGGGACAGCCGGCTGACGGACACACAGGACAAATGGGCCTTTCTGAAGGATGCTGTCTACTCTACCTACCGCTTCTGAGTATCTGGGTCATGCAGCTCGCAAAAACCAAGACTGGTTTGATCACAATGATGAGGCTGTTAAAGACTGAAGGATAAAAAACATCGTTTATTAAGACTTCACCAAGACAATCCCTCCTCGACTTCCAAAAAATTCATGTTCACCTATATTTGCAGGACTTTCCAGATCAGGACTATGCAGGATGCCTGACTTAACAGCAAAAGCAGATGAAATCCAGCGGTACACAGACACAAATCTCAAAGCGGTTTTACGATGCCCTGAAGACAGTCTATGTATGGTCCCAGGTCCTATCATTCATCTCTTGTCATTAAAATGCTGATGACACGGCACTAATGACAGATAAATTAGACATTCTGGAGCAATGTTCAAAGCACTTCAGTGCTATCCTAAACTGTTCATCCACTATCAGTCAAGTCATAATACATGCTTGAAGTTGAAGTCAATGACAGGCTGGGTATTCTTCCCAATACAGCAATCAGCTTAATGTCAAGTGGCAAAGCCCCCGGGCCAGATGCTATTGCTGCTGAGCTCTACAAGGCAGGAGGCACTGTGCTGTTACACAAGCTAACATACCGTTTGCTAAATTTGGGATACAGGAACTGAAAGATGCCACCATTTCCACACGTACAAATATGGGCAATCGTCAATATTGTGATAACTATAGAGGGATCTCTCTCTTGTCGATCTCTGGAAAAAATGTTAGCTCGTTTTTCTCAACCACTTAACAACTCATCTCGAACAGAAGTTAATCCCAGAGTCAGTGGTTTCTGAGCTGGTCGTGGAACGGTTGACATGATTTTTACAGCTCGTCAAATCCAAGAAAAATGTCAGGAACAGCATCGTGATCTGTACACGACTTTTGTAGACCTGACAAAGGCCTTGGACACAGTCAACAGGGACGGACTGGAAAATCATGGCGGAATTCAGTTGTCCCGAAAAATTAATAACAGTTCTTCGCCAATTTTATGATAGCATGTCAACCCGCGTACTGAATGATGGCATGTCAACCCGCGTACTGAATGATGGCATGTCAACCCGCGTACTGAATGATAGCATGTCAACCCGCGTACTGAATGATGGCATGTCAACCCGCGTACTGAATGATGGCATGTCAACCCGCGTACTGAATGATGGCATGTCAACCCGCGTACTGAATGATGGCATGTCAACCCGCGTACTGAATGATGGTGAACTCCCTGCAGCCTTCCCGGTCATAAATGGCGTCAAACATGGCTGTGTGCTTGCCCCAACATGTGTTAGCATGGTATTTGCAGCCATGCTTTCTGATGCAACATGTGACTGACACTGGCATACAGATCAGATACCGGACGGATGGCCTGTTCACCCTGAGGGGCCTATTGACCCTCACAAAGGTCAAAGAAGCAACTATCTTAGATCTCCTCTTTGCCGACGACTGCGCAATTAACACGTGCTTAGAACAGGGCATGTAGGCAATCATAAATGAGTTCTCAACTGCATGCACTAATTTTGGTCTCCCACCAATAAAAAGGAAATAATGTTTACCTGCGCCCATGGAGCCCTATCACGACACAAACCAAACGTCACTGTACAGGGACAACGCCTAAAACCAGTTGATAGCTTTACCTACCTTGGCAGTACCCTCACCAGAGAAGGAAATGTTGACTATCCACAGCAGGATTTCCAAAACGTGCTGTAATTTTGTTGTTGTGCTAACCATCCTTTTGTACGCATGCGAAACATATCAGAAAACGTAATTGTTTCCATTGGTTGACAGGTCAGAGTGCCCAGAACAGATGTACAAGGCATGATGTTCGTATGTCAGATGTACAAGGCATGATGTTTGTATGTCAGATGTACAAGGCATGATGTTCGTATGTCAGATGTACAAGGCATGATGTTTGTATGTCAGATGTACAAGGCATGATGTTCGTATGTCAGATGTACAAGGCATGATGTTTGTATGTCAGATGTACACAAGGCATGATGTTCGTATGTCAGATGTACAAGGCATGATGTTCGTATGTCAGATGAGCGCCTCCCTAAACAACTGTTGTACGATGAGCTGATGACAGAACAGCGCTCGCGAGGAGGGGGGAACAAAAAAAAAGATAGACACTAAAAGTATCTTTGAAGAGTTTCTTCATTGATGTTTCTCACTATGAGCTGCTTGCTCTGAACTGATCAGCCTGGTGCACTGCCTTCACACATGGTGCTTGCACCGCTAAGCAGAGGACCATCATGGAGGCGCAGGAAAAACAAGCTGCACGAAAGAAAAGAATGCAAGACTGCCCAACTACAAATGCTGATCACGTGTGCCCTACGTGCTGTAGAGTTTGTCTTGCTGTTCACGTGTGCCCTACGTGCTGTAGAGTTTGTCACACTCAGATCAGACTACAGCCATATGCGGTCACAACTGAATAAACACGTTGGATGCTGTCGCCATCTGTTTTTGCGATGAGCAAAACTAACTAATTAATTTCACATTTTTTATTGTATCTTTTTCTTAATATTTTAATCAAATTCAGGTATTTGCCACTGTTTGTATTCAGTTTTGGCATATCACCTTATAATTTTTGGGCCATTTCTGGCTTTTAAATATCACCTTTCTATGGAAATATGTTTGTGTCTTAGCAATCTTGAGGGCTGATGGGAAGCCGCATTCACTTTCTGTGTTCTAGATACCGCCTCTCTATCTAATCTTCCATCTTGTGTGAACACAGGGAAGTATTTGAATTCATTGACTTTTTCAAGCTCTGTATTTTAACCTGTATATTTAGTGTTTTATATATTCTGTTCATTTTCATTGTCTACTACTCTGCTGTACTAATCCTCATATTACATCTATTGCAGGCATTATCAAGAGCATTAAGATGGTCTTGTTGGTTTTGTTCATCTGAATGAAAGAGACTGATCATCTGCAAAATGGAGCTCGTTCTTTGGTTTTGCTTTAGTTGTTCCATACAATGAACGAAATTGGTGATAGTACACATCCCTGTCTTACCTCGGTCAACTGCAAACCAATTAGTGAGTCTGCTTGGCATTCTCACAGTACTTTGGCTGTTTTTATACATTACTATTATATTTTTTAATAATTGTTCTTGCACTTCATAGTTTTCAAGTTTATGGGAGACTTGTTTCTATCCACTCGGTCAAAAGCTTTATCCTGGTCTACTAAGATGTTTTGTTCCTGATTAATTCAATAGTTTGTTCAAAAATTTATAAATAGGGTGTCTGTGCAATCTCTTCCTTTTCTGAAGCCAAACTGTGTCACTAAATTGTCTTTTGACTATTGATATTGTTCTGTTTTCCAGGATCTTCGCGTACATTTTACTTGTATGGCTCCTGTACCTGTATGTTCCAGTCTCTTTTGTTTCCTTTTTTCTTACAACTATTTATTTTTTCCAGTCCTGCGTAACTTCCATTGTTGTACATGCTACAATCATTATTCTGGACAGAAATTTTACTCCCATGTCTCTGCAGGCGTGTACGGCCTCTAATGCAAATACCATCTATTTCTGATGCCATGTTTCGTGGACTCTTTTTTGATAGCTTGTCCGACTTCTGCTGCTATGATTGGTAGTTCTTCTCTCTCCTTGTGTCTTGGTGTGAATATTTCATTATCGCCTAATTCTGCCAGATTGAGAAGTTCCTTGAAATATTCCTCCCATTATGTTTGTCATTTAAAATGGTTGAAGGGATAAAACATTCTCAGTCATTTTTTCAACATTTGTTCTTCTTCTTCTTCTTCTTCGTACGCAGTCAGACAGTAACCATTATTTTTTCGAAAAAAAGCGGCGGTCATCCTGAGGCTGTCGCCACTGCCATAGAGCTTGTCTTGCAGTTCCACTGGTGATGGCCACATCTGCTCTCTCTGATCCTCGTATGTCGGGCAGTTCTGCAGCAGATGTTCAGCGGTCATTTTACCGGTACCGCACGGGCATTCGTCGGTACCACCTATCTTCAATTTGTTGAATAGGTGGTACCTCAGTCTATTGTGGCCAGTGCGAAGTCTGAAGACAACGACCTGCTCTCTTCGGTTCAACTGGTAATAGGCATCGTTTTTGGTGTAACCAGTATGTTCGGTTTCCCATTTGGTCATGTACCTGGCTTTGATAAGCCCTTTTGACTCTTCGTACGTCATACTAGTATCTGTTTGTGGTAGTAATGCACCTTCTTTTGCCAGTCTGTCTGCCTCCTCGTTGCCTTGGATGTTGCAGTGTGATGGGACCCACTGTACCACTACCCTTTTTGGTGCGGAATTCTGGCACAGTTTGCAGAGTGCTGCTCTTAAGTCACTAAGCTCAGTGTTCTTCTGGCTTTTTAGCGCTGTGACTATGGCGAGAGCATCTGTAAGCAGGACTGTATGGCTTTCATTTTCTTTATGTGTCACCATTTCTTCCACTGCCGCCCTCAGTGCCTCTGCCTCCGCTCTGAAATTGCTTGTGTACTTACCAGTAGCGAATGACAGTGTTATTTTTCTGCCATTTGGTAGGTTCAGGAATGCTCCTGCCCCTCCGTTCTGTGTAGTGTTTGTTACAGAACCGTCGGTGTATGCATGGGTCCAGTCCATGCTTGGGTAGTTTTTCGATATAAAGCTTAGGGTAGTATCTCTCCTTTCTTTTTCAGTCTGGCAGTTTTTGTTTCCAATACCTGGTATATTTTCTACCACCTCTGGAAATATATCCTGCCTCCAGGTAGGTTTTCGTTCAGTAGTGATGGGTTTTGGTGTTGTTAGTGCGTTTATGGGATCTTCGTGCATCTTTGCTTTGGCTATTTCTGCAAAGTTTCTCCGCTTTAGTTTCCCATTTCCCAAATTGTTTAGTCTCTGGTGCATTGGATGGTCGGTCAGTCTTCGGAGTTTCTCTGACTGCAGCTGGGCTCTGCAGTCTCTTCTATCGGTAATGGATTGCAGTTTTGTAATCTTTTCAAGTTCTACAATTGGCGTTGACTTCATGCCTCCTGTTATGGCTTGGTTTTGAAGTTTGCTAACTTTATCGAAGTTCGCCTTTGCTGCTGTTGTCCATGCCGCAATGCCATACTCGAGAACTGGCCTCACTCTTCCAGTGTACAGTTTCTTTAGTATGCTTTCGTCTGCTCCCCAGCTTGTGCCAGCAAGTTTCCTCATGATTGCCATTCTTTCTCTGGCTCTCATTCGGTTTCTCTCGATCTGACTTTTCCATGTCATGCGCCGATCAAATGTGACTCACAGATAGTTTGGGTTGTCGTTTGGCTGCAGGAATTTGCCATTTAAACTTAACTTGGTATTTTGGGGTTTGATTGAAAGCGAGAATATTGTGCATGTGGTTTTCTCCTCGTTTATTTTAACCAGCCTTGAGTTCGCCCAATCTTCCAGCGATGTTAGGGCCTGCTGCATCCGATTTCTTGCTATGGTGAGATTCTTTTCAGAGGTCCACAAAGCCAGATCGTCTGCAAACATTGAGCTATGGACTCTTCTTGGTATATTCTCTGTAATGTCGTTTATATACACCAGGAAGAGTGTGGGTGACAGTACTCCCCCTTGGGGTACTCCCTGCTCGAGTGTCACCTTTCTGCTCATCTGCCCTTGTACTTGGACTCTGGCCGTTCTGTTTTTGAGGTAGTGGTTGATCCACTTGTACATTTTCCCACAGACATCACTTCTTCTTAGCTTGACTCCAAGTCCATCTTTCCAGACTTTGTCAAATGCCTTTTCCAGGTCCACCCAAACCGCTACTGTGTGCTTCTGTGCTTGGTAGGCATCTTCTATTTCCTGGGCTATGAGGATGACCTGGTCCTCAGTGGATCTGTGCTGTCTAAAGCCTGCTTGCTGTGGAATTAGTATTCGTTTTTCTTCCAGATGCCACATCAGTCTGGTGTTTATCATACGTTCCACCAGCTTGCCGACACAGCTCATTAGGCTGATGGGCCTGTATCCATTTGGATCTATTTTGTCCTTTCCTGTTTTTGATACTGGTACAAGTACTGCGTCTTTCAATGCCTGGGGTACAATTCCCCTTTTCCAGCTTTGGTTCAGAACCGATAGCAGTTTCCTCTTCGCTGTTTGGCCCAGCCCCATCAGCATTTCGTTTGTTATCCCGTCTTTTCCGGGAGATTTCCTTTTCTTTAGTGTTCTCATAGCCTCTTCCATTTCGCTCATTGTTAATTTGGCCATCATATGCTCTTCAGGTGCCGTATTGATGTTGTCGTGCCCCTTTTGCTCTTCACTAATGTCTGTATGCCTATCTGCAGGGACCTCGATGTGGTTTGCTCTGGCATAGTGATCGACAAAAGCGTTTGCGGCTTTCTTACCGGTGAGCAAGTTTTCGCCCTGCTTGATGGTAATTTGTTTGTTTGACGGGGTTTCGTCGTTCATGGCTCTGACTAGCTTCCATAGCTTGTTCCCTTCTTTGTCCAGGTTTAGGCTTTCCGTTTTGTTTTTCCAGCTCTCTCTTGCTGTTTGCTTGAGAGTGTATTTGTATTTCGCCGTGGCGGCTTTGAGGGCGATGTTTGCCTCCATGGATTGTTCTCGCTCTGCCATGGTCCTAGCATTTGTTACTGCATCTTCCACTTTCTGCAACTCATCATTCCAGTAGGGCTTATAGTTTTTCCTAGCTCCTCTTGGGATGGTTTCAGTGGCGGCTTGCATTATTGCCTTGCTTAGGCTTTCCACCATGGGCTTCATTTTGTTGTTTCGTGTGTTGATGGTTTCACACAGCCCATCTGACAGGATTGCAAATCTGTCCCAGTCGGCTCGTTTGTAATTCCAACGTTGGAGCGGTTTTGTTTCCTGTGGGCCTACTTCCATATCAATGTCTAGCCTGATCGGCCTGTGGTCGCTACCTGCCAGTTGGTTTAGCACCTGGCGGTTTATTTTATGGTGTATGTCCTGTGTGGAGAAAGCCAAATCTCGAGTCGAGGTGGTACGCCATGTTCTAGAATAGAAACTAGGGCTATCCTCCGGCCTATTGATTAGGGAGAGATTTGTATCTATCTCCCAATCTTCCACTTCGTCACCTCTGCTGTCTGTGTCAGAGTATCCCCATCTCTCCGAGTGGCTGTTGAAATCTCCAACTACTATGCAGTTGGAGTCTCTGACCTCCATACTCGAGAGCGATAGGTCTCTATTTGGTGGTCCGTACATATTGAAAATGCGGAGCTTCGTCTCTTGAGCCATTATGTCAACTCCTACAATTTCTGCTTGTCCGGTGTGACTGACAGGTACCGCGTTACTCGGTATGCAGTTTCTGGTCAGTATCAGGACCCCTCCTTTGTGGCCTTCCCTATCGAGACGGAAGGTCTGGTATCCTCTGATTGAGAATTTGTGATTATTGTTGAGGTGCGTTTCCTGGATACATGCCACGTCAATCTTACCTTCATGCAGGTGATGTGTTAGGGAAAGTTTTTTGTTAATGACTCCCTCCGCATTCCACTGTACAACATTTATTCAATGTGTAGTATATCTAGTTGGTAATCTAGCATAATCGAGGTAGTGTGTGAGAAACTGTAAGATTTGTTCAAATTATTAACAGTGAAAGTACAGCAAGTTACCTCCATAAGCATACTACATTAATATCCATCATGAAAGCAAACCAGTATAGTTCTGTCCTTGGTGTTATACTATAAATATAGAAAGCAATCAATTGTTTAAACAAAAAACAAAATTATTGCTAGTTGTTTATTGTATCATTAAACAGTGCATGTGTCATGTAATGAATTATCACTAAAGTGACTAAGTGAAAGGATTTACGATACATAGCAAGCAAGCAATCAATTATAAACAAGAACTAATTATGGATGATTATGTCAATTCTTAAATGTAATGTAATTTGGAACAGTAACAAATTACATTTGGTTCATAGCTGTAATTACATACTGAACCAGAAAATATAGAGCGACAAAAGGGGTAGTCATAAATATAGAGCGACAAAAGGGGTAGTCATAAATATAGAGCGACAAAAGGGGTAGTCATAAATATAGAGCGACAAAAGGGGTAGTCATAAATATAGAGCGACAAAAGGGGTAGTCATAAATATAGAGCGACAAAAGGGGTAGTCATAAATATAGAGCGACAAAAGGGGTAGTCATAAATATAGAGCGACAAAAGGGGTAGTCATAAATATAGAGCGACAAAAGGGGTAGTCATAAATATAGAGCGACAAAAGGGGTAGTCATAAATATAGAGCGACAAAAGGAGTAGTCATAAATATAGAGCGACAAAAGGGGTAGTCATAAATATAGAGCGACAAAAGGGGTAGTCATAAATATAGAGCGACAAAAGGGGTAGTCATAAATATAGAGTGACAAAAGGGGTAGTCATAAATATAGAGCGACAAAAGGGGTAGTCATAAATATAGAGCGACAAAAGGGGTAGTCATAAATATAGAGCGACAAAAGGGGTAGTCATAAATATAGAGCGACAAAAGGGGTAGTCATAAATTCAGTTAAACATGGTAATGAGATGATAATGAAAATACCATTCAGTGGCAGCTTTGACCAATAGCAATAATACAATTTTCTGACAAAAACCAAATTGTACATAAAACATTTGACAACTCCATGTCTTGAAATGACCAAGCAAAATAAAACAGCAAACATACCCAGCTTGTAGGCTAGACTGTTGTGACACAGTCTGTTTCTAGGAGCAACAACAAAGACAGTATATTTCACCTGAATAAACATTCATTCCAGGACTGACTTTACATGTTGAATAGCCCAATCTTATGTTTCATAGTGAATGTCACCAAGTTCCATATTGGACAACAGGAGTTTTAAGCAGATCTAGCCTTGTTAATCCTGGCACTGACATCTTGGTTTATTCCTCTATATTTGTCAATGTTATTTCCATGATAGGTAAAATGTTTCCCCTTCTTCAATATTTGACCATCAATTTTTATTTATTGTTTTCACCACATTAATTTGCAATCCTGCCATTGACTAGTATCACTAAATAATTTCATTTTTAGTTAGATAACCGTATCCCAAAAGAAAAGAACTATTACAACAGGAAATGTGATAATACACCATTTAATCATATTTTTTTTTAAATTTTCATCTAAAAAGCAAAATACAATGCCTTTAAAAACAATGAGATTATGGACACAATCAGCTATCCATGAGATCAAGTAAGTCATTGTCATATCCTGCTGATTCTAAAGCTGCCTCACCCACTGTCATTTCACTAATTATTTTGGTAAGTTCAGAGGTTTTTGACAACTTAGAAGCATCAATGTTTACAACCTTTGATTCAGCTGCTTCTACTAACTGTACAGATGCATAAGCCTCTCTGAAAATGTATACAAACAAAGTATTTGTCACATGTCTTCTCTTATTTATAAGATGGCCATTCAACTATATCAAGCAAGCCACATATTTTCAAATCTGTTGGGCCATTCACAAATAAGTTTGCAATACTGTGATTCTTGTCCCATAATTCTCACTGCCTAATTTTTAGTTGGGAAAAACAAATTAAGCCTCACTTCTCTTATGGTGTCTAATACAATACAGTGTATGTTACAATAACTTACGCAGTTTTTCACATCCATCCGCAAACCACAACTTAAATATCAAGGCTAAACCAGAGACTGCTTTTGGATGTCACATCTGTTAAAATGGTGTTAGTGGTGCCAAAGTTGAGGCTAAGCAAATACATTTGTCTGCCACTTTATTGATTCAATGTCTATTCCTCTCATTTCAGTTCTGCACAAAGCGATGCTTCATACTTCTTCACTTAGTCACTCCTGTGGGGGTGTAGAGGTATTTTATATATCAAGTGTGCAATGATTGACCTGTTGTGTTTTTCCATGACGGTGAGACTACTTCCTTTTGGTTTTCATGCCAGTCACTTTTGGGTATTTTCTTCTTCTTCTGCGTTCGTTCTCAATCTTCCAATACCAAGTCCTGAACAGGATGTAGCCAGGAGAATGGAAT
The DNA here is from genome assembly GCA_036924085.1 of Ariolimax columbianus. NCBI lineage: Eukaryota > Metazoa > Mollusca > Gastropoda > Stylommatophora > Arionidae > Ariolimax > Ariolimax columbianus. Next base: position 14,567,926 of record JAVGWX010000023.1, on the reverse strand, counting down.
GCATTATGTCACTGGTTTACAGTTTGATTGCAATATTTGCACCTTTCAGTCCAACACATCCGTCTTCTGCAGGACTTTTAGGGTATGATTTCCATTAACTTAAAAATGTTCATCTAGACAAGGGCTAACAGCTTTCACTTTTCGATTTTAAACACCTAAGTGTTCCTCTATGTGCACAGTATGCACATTGAACATCGTTTATCATTCATCTCAAATAATAGAATAGGCACCAATCTCATCTCCCTTGAGACATGGGATGATTGAAATCACATGCTATTTCGCATTTTCATTTGATTTTTTTTAGAGGTGAGCGCCTTACCTCTAGTGACTCCCTGCTTAATACTAAATCTCTAAATCTCTAAATCCTGGAAACCTGGAGGATGACCAAAGGCAATGGCAGGAGACTGCAAGGTTTTGTCAACAAATGCCTGAGAAAGATTCTTGGTATTAAATGGTTTGACAAAGTTACAAACAACAGACTGTGAGAGAGAGCGGGACAAGGTAAATTGGAACAGGAAATCTTAGGGAGAAAGTGGAGATGGATGGGTCAAACATTAAGAAAGCCACAGGCCAGTATCACCAGGCAATCCCTGTCATGGAACCTCCAGGGAAGGAGATGCAAGGAATACATGGAGATAAGATCTAGAGGCTAAAATAAAGAAAACAGGAAAAAGCTGGAAGTGGAAAAGATTGCACAGGACAGAGCTACTTGGAAGGTTGATTGACGGTCTATGCACCCCTTGGGTGATAAAAGGCGAAAGAGAGAGCAACCGTTGCAGTTGGCCTACAAATTTGCTTAATACTTACGAGTTAAATATGCACTTGATCCTCACATATGAACCAAAACTAAGCTCACAAATTATAGACAATGAGGGAGACGAGTGAAATGTCTAATAATGAAGACATGAAATGTATTAGCAACATCATCGCCTGATGGCATCAAAATGTGAAAATGGAAATAACTAAAAGTAAAGGTGAGCCCAATGGCAGCAATTGTCGTTAGGGATAAAGATAACTCTTCATGGACTAAGCCACAACCTATTTGAGGTAGGGTGGCGAGTTCCCTTCCTTGCTGTTTATATTTTCCCCAACTCAGTTAGGTACCCATTTACAGATGGGTTGACTGGAGGAGTGGTCGTACCAGGAACGAACCACACACTGATTTTTTTTTCTGTTCGTCCGTAATTTCAAACCCTGGCACAGTGTAATCCCAGTCATAGCAAGCCAGCTCACGGTCGACTATAACTATAACACACATTAAAATTTCATAACTTTACTACAATGCAGAAGAAAAGAAAGTGATGATTAAAAGAGAGCTGGGAAAAACCATGTATGAACTTGAATGACTAACACAATAATAAGCCCACATAAAGAACATGTTTTAGTGTTTGATATTCCAAAAGAAATAAGAATACTGTCAAAGCCTATTTTTGCTAACATACTTGTTAATTGCATGAGCAGTTGATTAAATACTACAAATTCAGTTTACAGTCTGGACAAAGACATACTTACTCCTCCTCTTGATCATTCTTAAAGAGACTCAGCCTGAATTCATTGTGTGTGACATTAGCCCCAATTAGCTGTGCTAACAGATCTAGATGAGCTTTGGCTAATGGATTAGGAGCACTCATTTCCTTGGTTAAGGATAAAAATAATAACAATATCACAATAACAAAAACCAGAATTTCTGTAGTCTATATTGTTTTGTTTTACATTTTCCTCCAGTTTCAGCATTCCAGTTTATGGAAGTTGAGTTTAGGTTAATAACCCAAACCTGTCCTGTGTCTGAACCAATTCTGACAGTGGCAGAAGAGTGTTGGTTAACAGAAAATCCATTCATCACTGATTGTTTTATGAAGTTTAGGTATTTAAATATTGGTGAATTGGTAAGTCACTTCAGAGGCTTTTTGACATCTAGTTTAAATTTCTCCATCAAACTTTCCATCTTCTGTAAAAATGCAACAAAGTACTAGATATCTGGGGCCTAATTAAGCTTGATATTGTATGTTAAATGGACGGTATTTTGCTAATCTTATTGTTTTGCTATAAGTCTCATCTGGCAATCTATAGGTGCAAAATCTTAGACTTTGGGTAAGGTATCCCTACAGAAACCTCAGACAGTGCATGTCCTCTATTAAATGCAACAGATGCACCAGTGTGGACACGTCCCAATCCTCAATGAGACCTCGCTCTGGGAAGCATACCTTGGTAAGCAAGGCACCCTGAACAAGACCACAGTCTGTCTGTACAGGCAAGACAAGGTGCTGAAGATGGAGGCAACCAGCCAAGAGACGTACCACAGCAATCAGAATATGTCATGCAAATATGCCCTATGAAAGTGTCTATATCTACAAAACATTATGACACTCAGTCTGTGGTAGACAACTAGACAGTCAATGCAGGGTTCCCCGCCTCGAAAGGGCCCAACCTTTAATACTGGAAGACCTTCTCGGTTGCCCCATGGTGGAACCAGGAGGAATGGGAATAGAGCTACTGGCCAATAAAACCAAAGCAAAGACCACTTAAAATAATGCACTAGAAAGCTGAAGGCATCAACAGTAAAAGAGATGGTTACAGGTACAGTTAAAATTTGAGCTTGAAAATGAATGAAGAGCAAGTAATCTATGTTACTTGCAAGAAACATATCTTATCAAAACATAGCCTTCAAAATCAGAGGCTATCAATGCTATAGGTCAGACCGACAAGACAGAAGGGTGGAATACTGACACTCGTGAGAAATATCAATGCATGTTAGCATGAAATTTAAATGGATGAGGCGAAGTACCAAATGCTACATCTCAAGAATGTTGGTTGGTTATTGATCCAGTAGCCTATGGGTTCCTGTCCTTTGCCCAATGCTATATAGTGGTATCTGCAAGTGTTTGTAAGCTGTTGTTTAGTTCCAAACAAAGTGTTCCATCTGTCTGGTCGCGAAGGAAGAAGCTCTTTCCTAACATCAGCAAACGTCGAACAATCAAAAAGTTGATGTTCAACAGTTTCATAGGGATGTATACACAGCCGACCACTCTGGAGTATGTTCTGATTGGATTCTGGTCAAGTGACTGTTAAGTTGTATGTGTTGAGTGCAAAGTCAGAAAATGGCACTTTGGTCTCTCCTTTTCAGGTCTTTGGGATTTGAGATGGTCACATGTTTGTAGATTTCTGTTCCAGTATTTCCGATTGCCCATCTATTCAGCCAGGTCTCTTTATTCACATTCTTCAGTAGTTGTTTGACTGTCTGTAGGGTTGTTGGTGTGTATTGTTGTTCTTGACTTGATCCCTTCTTAGCCAGTCTGTCTGCCTTGTTATTTGTCAGGTGTATTTTAGTGACCTGGGATCCATTGCATAACTATTCTGGCTTCATGGGATGTGAGAAGTTGGTTGACATCTAGGGATAATTCAGTAAGTTCAGGCTTATAATGACCACCATCTTTCAGAGCTTGAAGGGCAGATAACAAGTCTGTAAAGATTACGATGCTTTTGATAGGAAAGCATCAAATACAGTCCTCAAATGCTGTTATTTCTGCCTCTTAGTCTGAACATATCTCCCCACAGGCATCAAAGTTCATCAGATTTTCTGTCTAGATACTTAACTTAACTTAACGTCTTTATACTGGTTTAGAAGACCCTGCAGAGTCTGTATACAACCAGTTACATTTACATCACCTTGTTCTAAAAGCTAAGCACATCCAGTTTATTCTTAAATGCATTAACTGTCCCTGCCTCCACTATCTCCCCTGGCAATGCATTCCAAGCAGACACCACTCTCTGACTAAAAAAACATTTCCTAATATCTAATCTGAACCTCTCTTTAGTCAGCTTGTAGCTATGCCCTCGTGTTATTGTAGGTGGCTGTATTTTTAAAAAACTTGTTATAGTCTAATTTATCCATTCCTCTGATCATCTTATAAACCTGTATTAAGTCACCACGAATTCTTCTCTCTTCGAGACACTGCAGGCTCCATATCCCACTTTAATGGTGGCTTTAAAAGCAGACTCATCAGTATAGACATGTATCCATTCTTCTGGGTAGGTGACATTGGATCAACCTGTCTTGTTGTATTATCTGTTTACAATCAAAACTAGAAAGCATATTTAGATACTGCAACAGAACCATCAATTTCACTAGTTCCAACCTCTGGAAAAATCCTCAAAACTGAGGCCCTTGGTCAGCATGATGGATGCCAGTTAATAGTCAAGTATAGAGACACAGAATGTGAGAACATGAAACTAGTATTACATAACAAGTGGCTACAGATTTTAGGAGATATCAAACAGGCCGCTTGAGTCTTGCAGAGAGAGACATATATGTATACATTCGAAAACAGTACATGTTTAGGACACAAAGATGAAAAAAAAGCACACACAGAAATATTATAATGTCAAGAGATGTAAGGAAGATTCTCACAGATTTGGAAACAATATGACCCAACATTTTAACAGGATGATCCGAAGCTAAAAGGAAAAAAAAACCACAATTATACAGTGCTACAACCCAAAATACAATACAGACAATGCTACCAAGTAGTACTTCCATGACAAATTCCAGGGAACATTATATAAGGCACCAAGACAGAGGATGAAGATAGTTATAGATGATGTAAAGGCTTAACAGAAAACAGCAACTAATTTATTGATTCAAAGGAAGAATAGATGGGATCTTTATTTTATATAAATATTAAAATGTCCAATTACTCATATTTGTTTTCTGTAAGTATGTGTGTCTATATATGTGTGTCTATATATGTGTGTCGATGACTATATATGTGTGTCTATATATGTGTGACTATATATGTGTGTCGATGACTATATATGTGTGTCTCTATATGTGTGTCTATATATGTGTGTCGATGACTATATATGTGTCTATATATGTGTGTCTATATATGTGTGTCGATGACTATATATGTGTGTCTATATATGTGTGTCGATGACTATATATGTGTGTCTATATATGTGTGTCTATATATGTGTGTCTTAATATGTGTGTCTATATATGTGTGTCGATGACTATATATGTGTGTCTATATATGTGTGTCTATATATGTGTTTATATATGTGTGTCGATGACTATATATGTGTGTCTAAATATGTGTGTCTATATATGTGTGTTGATGACTATATATGTGTTTCTATATATGTGTGTCTATATATGTGTGTCTATATATGTGTGTCAATGACTATACATGTGTGTCTATATATGTGTGTCTATATATGTGTGTCAATGACTATATATGTGTGTCTATATATGTGTGTCTATATGTGTGTCAATGACTATATATGTGTGTCTATATATGTGTGTCTATATATGTGTGTCGATGACTATATATGTGTGTCTATATATGTGTGTCGATGACTATATATGTGTGTCTATATATGTGTGTCGATGAATATATATGTCCATGGGCAGTCGGTCAACAACAAAGAAAGTAGGATTTCCAGGTCTCTCCAACAACCCAGAGCCGGACGTGTGAGACAAAGGCGCGAAGGGGATACTCGGAAAGGATCAAAAATGGGAAACCCAAGCAGCAGTGTAAAGAATATGTTTGTAAAACGCTGCCTATAAAGAATCAAGGTAATACGGTTTATTTTATGCTATTTTATAAATATTGCACAACTTTGTTTAAAAAACAGAGTGAAGAACAGCCAAAGGATCCAGAAACCTTCCTCAAGTAAAATCAAATAGGTAGATAGGTAATCCAAAACAGGAAATCTACAAGTAGGATCATTCAAATCAGAACAAGGCTATTATAAAACTGACCCTCACAAAAAGTTTATTAAATTCCACGAAGCACAAGCAAAGTGAAAATGAACACAAAACTGAAAATAATACAATGGAACTGCTGAGGCCTCCACAAAAACTTTAAGCCAAACTTAGGACTGGCCAATCGAGAAAAAGAAACAATAATATATGCAATACAAGAAACCATGCTCAACCCTAGCAAAAGACTAAATATTCCAAAATTCAATATAGTTAGGAACGATAGAGAGAGGAGAATACAAAATAATGGATTGGGATAAACTTAATATCGAAACTTAGAAGGCGTATCCATTAAAATAGACAGTGCCCCAGAGAGCATCACAATAATAAACATATACAACCAAAGAAGAAAACTCACTCCAAATGACATGGAAACAATCAAAGCACAATTAAACAATAGAACAATCATAGTAGGGGATTTCAATGCGCATCATCCAACATGGGGACGAAGCACAATAGACACTGCAGGGAAACAAATAATGACCTTCTGTGAAGAAAACAGTCTGATAATAATAAATGATGGGCCAATGACCAGAAAAAATAACAATCCAAACGGATCAGATATGGCTATAGACATCAAAATAATGATTCCAAACTTAGCAACCATCAAATGGGAAGTTCTCGATAATACAGGATCAGACCACATGGCCATTGCAATATATTTAAACGAAAAATACAATCGATATACTGAATCAAACATACCCTCTTTAAAATACTATAAGGCAGATTGGAATGTCTTCTTCTTCTTCTTCATCGTACGCTGTTTACAGCGATATTTACGTTGCACTGTTTTATTTTGTTAAGCCTGTGGCTCAGTGCATCCGATTTCAATAGGCGTTTCTGTAGGGTTGCCCTCCTTAGCCTTTGGCTGTCCCCAGCCTAACTGCAAGGCAGTAGTTGTTTTTGGTCGGAGTTGTCTCTCTTAGGGAAGTTGTCTTGCAGGACTATCGAGTCTTCCCCACTCGTGTCTATAGGGTTTGGCAATGATATGATATGATGGACTATGTACTAGTTTGTACTATCCCGGAAGAGAGGCAGTCCAGTGTGACTGTGTCTCAGGATCGTCACGTCCTGCCAGAAACGTAGCATATGCATGTGAGTGAGGTATCTCTTTGCTCCTTGTATTTTCTCGGCTCATATGCAGTGATGGTACGCCTAGCCTTCCCCGCCACCTGGGAGGTTGTCACAATAGGGCAGAGGGTGCAATGTCCGCTGGACTGCATCTCTTCTGTGTCCATTGGGATGACTGACAGAGGTAAAGAGCAAGGCAGGAATGCATTTATCCAGGTGCATTTCTGCGGCTCGACCGGGCCGGGCTGAGACGCAAACCCCAGGTCCCAGCCATGTCGTAGCCTCCTATCACAGCGGTGCTGAGATTTAGGAAGGGGTTCTGGCTTAGAGGCGTTCGGCCGTAGTCCCTCAGATGGTAGCTTCACACCATTGGCTTATCAGCCAAGTACGTAGACCAAATGTCAGCGACCTGTGATTCCTCTCGAAGGAGTGCATTTGACCAGGGGACAAGCCTGGTCACGGCACGGAGATGGTGTTCGCCTGGTGTGCGGACATATCTCATGGTCAAGGGTTGAGTCTCAGCAGTTCGCAGTGAGGTAGCTGATCTACTGCTTAGGACACGCCGACCGAGAACTAAGTCTTCTACAAATGGTTTTATACCTCATTGCCGTATGGGGTGAATATCGAGCAGCTTCCCGCCCACTTTGATCGGCAGACGGCAGAGACCTCTTTCTGCGGCTTGACCGGGCGGGACTGGAGCGCGAGCCCCAGGTCTCCACCATGTCGAAGCCTCCCTTTGCAATCGTGCTGAGCTTTTGGGCGGGATTTTGGCTTAGAGGCGTTCGGCCATAATCCCTCACCTTGTAGCCTCGCGCCGTTTGCTTATCAGCCTAGTACGTGAACCAAATGTCTGCGGCTCCTCTCGAGTTGAGCAGGATTACCGTAGCAACGCCCTGTCATTAGTAGGGTAGAACTGACCTGTCTTCCGAGGGTCTATTTCCAGCACCCGTTCACTATTAGACGTATCAATAGAGGGCTTTTTAGTTTGTCAATGGCCAAGTTTCTGGAACCTGCGATTTCTGCAGGGTTAAGACCAGATTACCATAGCAGACGAATGGATTCCAAGATGATCTGCTCAGACTCAAAAGAGAAGACTTGATCTCAGATAATGTAGATGTATTTGCCCAAAACCTAACATCCAACATCCTGCAGATAAACTATACAGCACATACCCAACCAAAACATGCCAGCTAACTTAATACAAACCTCAGGAAAAGAAAATGGTAACCATAAAAAGAACACAACACCTGTACCCTCATGGAATGATGAATGCACTAACCAAAAACAAAAAATACAAAAAGCTTTAAAGAAATACAGGAAATACAAAACGAAGGACAACCAAAAATCCAACCAAACAATTAAAAAATGAACTGAGAAAGCAATAAAAAAAGCAAAAGGAAAATAGCGGAGAACATTCTGCCAAACCCTAAATCCCTTCCCTCATCTAAAATAGTAGAGGTATGGAGAAAATTAAAATCTATAACAAGATGGCAATGTCAAAAGCACTTTCCCAGCAATCAGAATTCCGGAACTAGGAGAAACTGACAAACAAAAGGCAAATATACTAGCCGCACAATTCTATAAAATCAGCGCTAATAGCTCACTTTGTCTGAGCACAAAGAAATGATCAAGAGGGAAACGGGAAGGTAGAGGGAGGAGTAAGCAGCGACAGCCAGGGTGATTCGCGCACGCTGAAACCCTGCGGACGGAGAGGACATGGAGGAATGCAAAATGTTGAGGGCTATATACAGGGTCAAGTTCCCTATCGGGCCACCTGGAGAGAGATGGGCTCCGTAAGGTGTGTAGCAGCCCAAGACACACCATTATTGCAGAAAACGGTCAGGGAGAACTACAATACGACAATATTGCCAGGACGAAATAAGATCGATTTTAAGACCAACCCGTCCAGACAGAAACTCAGAACATGTTACAATGTCATAATTGCCACTTAGAATGTGAGAACAGGTGGGCAAACTGAACAAACTCTCACATGAAATGCATAGGTATAGATAGATGGGACGTACTAGGTGTTTGCGAGACAAGATGGACTGGTTTTGGAGAGACGAGCACTGATGAATATATATTCTATCATAGTAGGGAGGAAAGTACTCATCGACATGGTGTGGGGCTCCTGGTCCATAAAAAGAACAAAAACACAGTGTTAGAATACCAGCCCATATCCAGTAGGCTCATAACTATAAGATTAAAGGCATCACCCTTTAACATAACTATAAGATTAAAGGCATCACCCTTTAACATAACTATAAGATTAAAGGCATCACCCTTTAAAATAACTATAAGATTAAAGACATCACCCTTTAACATAACTATAAGATTAAAGGCATCACCCTTTAACATAACTATAAGATTAAAGGCATCACCCTTTAACATAACTATAAGATTAAAGGCATCACCCTTTAACATAACAGTGATACAGGCATATACCCCCATAACAGACTATGAGGAGGAGGAGGTTGAGTGTTTTGATGACCAGTTACAGAAGTGCATCAACAATACCAACAAGAAAGACATCCTCATAGTGCAGGGTGACTGGAACGTGAAAGTTGGCTCTGACACGTCAGAAACTTGATCGGACACATGCGGACCCTTTTGTAACAGAGACTCAAACATGGAAGGGCATAGGTTACTGGAGTTTGCCGAACACAATCATTTTGTACTTGGGAATACATTTAACTCAACACACCAACACTGTAAAATGACTGACAGACTGAGAGCACTCTCGCTGGGTCTAATAGGGAACGTGTGCTGGTATTAGACCCACGGAAGACAGGTCAGTTGTACCCTCCTAATGAAAGAGCATCTGCTACGGTAACCCTGCTTAACCCTACAGAAATCGTAGGTTCCAGACACTTGGTCATTGACTGACTAAAAAGCCCTCTATTGATGCGTTGGGTCTAATAGTGAACGGGTGCTGGTATTAGACCCTCAGAAGACAGGTCAGTTTTACCCTACTAATGACAAGGCGTTGCTACGGTAGTCCTGCTCAACTCGAGAGGAATCGCAAATCGCAGACATTTGGTCCACGTGCTGGGCTGATAAGCTAACGGCGAGAGGCTACCATAGGAGGGATTACGGCCGAACGCTTCTAAGCCGGAATCCCGCACTAAATCTCAGCACCACTGCGACGGGAGGCTACGATAGGGTTGGGACCTGGGGCTCGTGTCCCAGCCCGACCCGGACAAGCCGCAGCAAGAGGTCTCTGCCGCCGGCCGATCAAAGTGGGCGGGAAGCTGCCCGATATTCACCCCATGCGGTGTGGAGGTGTGAAAACACTAATAGAAGACTTAGTTCTCGGTCGGGGTGTCGTAAGCAGTAGAGCAGCCACCTCACTGCAAACTGTTGAGACGCAACCCTTGATCATGAGATATGTCCGCACACCAGGCGAACAACATCTCCGTGCCATTACCAGGCTTGTCCCCTGGTTAAATGCACTCCTTCGAGAGGAATCGCAGGTCGCTAACATTTGGTCCACGTGCTTGGTGATAAGCGAATGGTGCGAAGCTACCACCTGAGGGACTACGGCCGAACGCCTCTAAGCCAGAATCCTGCCCTAAGTCTCAGCACTGCTGTGATGGGAGGCCACGATATGGTTGGGACCTGGGGCTCGCGTTTCAGCCCAGCCCGGTCGAGCCGCAGAAATGCACCTGGCCAAATGCACTCCTGCCTCGCTCTTTACCTCTGTCTGCTATCAGCCATCCCAATGAGAAAACCACAACAGCCGGAGTGGAAAAATACAGAGCTATAAACAAGACTATAAGAAAGGACATGGCAAGAGCAAAGGAGGAGTGGATAATAGATCAGTGCACAAAAATTAAAGACTGCATTGTCAAGAACAATGGTAGAACAGCTTAACAACTAGTTAGAAACTTGACAAAGAAGTTCACGCCCACAATAAGAACAATTCAAGATGAGGCAGGATGTCATGCAGACATGGACGGAATATTGCTCCAAGCTGTACAACATGAAGTACCCTAGGGATCCTAGAGATGTAACCCCAGGAGACCAACAAAAAGAGAAAGATAATTTTAGCATCATGTGTGAAGAAGTTGAGGTGGAAGTTAGATCTCTTGAAAAGGGTAAAGCGACTGAAGTGGATAACGTACCAGGCGAACTATTAATTATTGGAGATACAGTGGTGACAGATTTTCTAACAAAAATCTGTAACATGATATGGCAGATGGGACAATGGCCCACAAGCTGTGACAAAATCATTGATCGTAATGATACCAAAGAAGGGTAGCTTCCAACAGTGTCAGAACTACAGAACCATCAGTCTGATTAGCCACGCCAGTCAAGTTATGCTCAAGGGTATCCTTAACAGACTGCAGCCACGAGCAGATAAAATTGTTGCGGAAGAACAAGCGGGTTTCAGAGCTGGTCGAAGCACAAAAGAACACATTGTTAACCTGCGCTTGATCAGTGAAAAATAGACTCAGCACAAACATAAATTGTACCAGGTCTTCATAGACTTTAAAAAGGTTTTTGATAGGGTGGGCCATGAGGCCCTATGGGAAACTCTGCGCAAGTACAAGATATGATGGCGTCTCACCCACATCATTGAGAAACTATACTCCGATGTCAGCAGTGTAATTTACCTCAACGGGACCACAGGTGAATGGTTTCGCACGACGGTCGGCGTGTATCAGTGGTGTCTCCTCTCTCCGACACTTTTCAATGTTTTTCTAGAGCACATTATGTCAGAAGCATTGGATGAACACGTAGGGACGGTCAGTATAGGTAGACGCATACTCACCAACCTCCAGTTTGCTGATGACATTACCAGCCTGACTGGAACAGAACATGAACTTGCAGGGCTAGTCACAAACCTGGACAATGCTGCCCAGAAATTTGGGATGGAAATCAGTTCAGAGAAGAGTAAGATTATGGTCAACGCCCCAGAGGGTATTAAAACCCGATTATGGTCAAAGGTGAACCTCTGGTTCAAATACCTGGGAGTAGAAATTAATTCGGATGGGTCTAGAGCGGAGATCCAGTCAAGAACAGCGATGGCCATGGTCACCCTGACCAGACTGCAAATAATCTGGAAAGACGAGAACATTAGCCTGAATTCGAAGCTGGCTTTAATGTACACAATGGTCAGCTCGGTATACCTCTACATGTGTGAGACTTGGACTTTGGCGAATGCACTAGAACGCAAAATTTGCGCAATAGATATGAGATGCTTGCGAAGAATTCTTGGCATTTCATATCTGGGTCGCGTTACAAACGAGTGTTCTTGAAATTTTTAGGAAGGAGGTAGGCCAGTATAAAAACCTTCTGACTATAGTAAAAGCACGAAAATTAACATGGTATGGACATATATCATGATCGGTGGGGCTGATCAAGACAGTCCTGCAAGGCACTGTGCCTGGGAAGTGTGGGAGAGGGAGACCAAAAAAGAGTTGGGAGGATGATATAAAAGAGTGGACGAGAAGGTCTGTAGCTGAAACTATTACCCTGGCCAAAAATTGAGACGTATGGCGTGAACTGGTTCGACAAGCCGCAATAACGGTGCTTCCATGACCTTCTAGGTTATGGGACTGATAATGATGATTAGCTCACTTAAAAAGGACGAAATCCAAAGAAGAGAAGACCTAACGGTACAATTAAAAGCAGTTCAAGTGGCTCCCCCAGATACGCAAACAAACCTAAACGCTGAAATAACAATAGAGGAGACAATACAGGCAAGAAAATCCAAAACTAATAATGCAGGACAAGACATCTTAAGCAATGAAATCCTAAAAAACATTCCAAAAACTACAATGACTCTAATAGTGCAGCTTTTTAATTTAATTTGGAACATGAAAATTATCACAAAATCATGGAAAATGGCGATGATTGTGCCTGTCCTGAAGCCAAACAAAGAATCCCACGATGCTAGCTCCTACAGACAGATATCTCTAACCTCTCAAATAGGGAAAATCTTAGAAACAATAATAAATAGTCGTATTAAATACCACTTAGAACAAAATAATCTTTACAGCCCCACCCAAACAGGATTTAGGAAATGAAAAAGTACAGTAGACCAGCTCCTAAAACTAGAACCCAAAGTAAAAGCAGGATTCCAAAAGGGAGAATAAAACCGCTGTAATATTCCTACACGTGGCAAGAGCATCTGAAGAATGTTGGAGGGGCACTATATAAAATACAGAAGATAGGAATAACAGGCAAAGCCCACCAGTACTTACAAAACTTTATGGAAGAGAGATACTTTGTAGTTCAAATTCAAGACTTAACGATCAGGAACATTCAAACAAGAAAATGGCATTCCCCAGGGGTTAGTAATCTCCCCAGCTATCTTTACAATAATGGTCAATGACCTGGGGGAAGAATTCACAGACCTTAGAAATAGCTTATCTCTACAATAATGGTCAATGACCTGGGGGGAAGAATTCACAGACCTTAGAAATAGCTTATCTTTACAATAAGAACAACGAGAGGATCATCAAATGACGAGGAACAACGAGAGGATCATCAAATGATATGAAACACCTTTGCATCATGGAAACACTAGGTTAGGTATGTACAGATACACACATGCATTCAAGCACTGGTTTATGCGTCTTAATATTGCCCAATTGAATACAGTCTGAGGTGAAATAGGCGCGCTTCGCCAGTAGAAACTAGTGAGGCAAACACATAACACATAAATTATTACCATGGACATGCGAGAGGACATGATAAAAACTTAATATATTTTTGGGGTAAATTTATTAAGAAAATGTGAAACACAACTGTATCATTGTTTGACATAGACACCATTGTGTTCGATACAAGTCCCCCGATACCTATAAAGTGAATTGATACATGAAGAAATAAATTCTCTTGGTTGCATGTGTCCACTCATGCAACATCTGCTGACCCTTTTCATTGGACCTGAAAGTCTTTCTTCCCAATATCTCTTTTAGTCGTCCAAAGATGTAGAAATCACTTGGGGCTAGGTCTGGTAAGTAAGGCGGATGTAGTAGACACTGAAAGTGGAGGTCCTCAATGGGTTGTAGCCGTTGTATGGGGTCGAGCATTGCCATGTTGCAAAAGGTCACCTTTACTCAGAAATCCATATTGTTTGGAAAGAGGATTCCTTAGAAAATCTGTATATGTGGCACTGGTGACAGTCATCCTTCTGGGCATGTACTGCTCTAAAATAACGCATCGTTCATCCCAAAAGAGAGTCAGAATAACCCTTCCTGCAGATTGCTGCGAGTGAAACTTCTTCAGTCACTCCTTGATCGCTCTCTTCATTTCAGGCTCAGTTTTAATCTCCAGTAAAAATTTGTGCAAGAAAACCTTCAGCTTCAAAGGGTCGTAAAAGTTCCTGACAGGCATCAACGCATTGTTGTTTCAATTCTGAAGCAAGCTGCTGTGGTACTCACCTTGCAGACACTTTGTGGTACTGTAGCACATCATGGATGATGTAGTGTGCTGATGTCCAGATGTGTGGCAATTTCATTCACAGTCAATGGGAAATTTTCATTTATGAGGCGATCAACGGCTGCAATTAAATCTGGGGTCACTACTCTGTCATGAACAGTCACAGAAATCATGCTGTTTTGGAACTTCCTACTTCACCCATACACTTGCATGAGTAAAAGGCATGCCTTACTGTACTTCACCTTCATTCGCCGATAAATTTCTATAGATTTCACTCCTTTGCTGCTAAAAAAACGGATAACAGAACTCTGGCTCCTCTTTCGTGCATATCAATAGTGGGATGGCCATCTTTTAACTGCAGTTATGACGTCATGTTGTTCATCTGCACTGTGATGGCATGTGCTGAATACTCTTGACATCTTTAGCAACCATATTAACAAGATATAATAAAATGCCATGGTTTTTCTAATTTCTATCCCACTTTTAAGGTTTTCATTTGAAGCTCCCTAGTATGTGTGTCAATGGATATGCATGTGTCAGTGGCTATATATGTGATTCAGTGGCTAGATGTGTGACGGTGTTTATGTGTATGTCAGTGACTGCAAGTGGCTATATGGCGTGTCAGTCGCTATATGCGTGTCAGGTGCTTTATACAAATTTCAGACCTGTGTCATTATTATGTCATCTCTTTAAAGCGTTTGAAAAAATACTTCTAGGCTAAATAACAACTACCCTCGAAGATAAAAATATCCAGAAACAGGCAGGTTTTAGCCCTGGAAAATCATGTTACAGGCAAGTCCTTAACCAAACTCATCTTTATTGAAGATGGGTATAAACGCAAATAAGTGACAGAGGTAGCTTTATTGACCTATCAAAGATTTACAAGTACAAAATCACAAATGAGGACGACAAACGTCTGGTCAGGCAAAATATACTGGTCCGACATGTTAGTCAGGGTCAAGCAAAACATACTGGCTAAGACCCTTACCTCGGCTTCCTAGTAGCCCTCCCTGTAAATGGGCTGTTTTCATGGCAGCCTGACTAATGAGGTGACGGATCGACATGATCCCTGTAGTAGTGAGTGACACGCAGATGAAGCCAAGCATAGCACAACCGCCTGGAGACCCCGGTCCACCTTCATCAGCACGCTCGGGATGTGAGGAAAGCTACTGCAACCCACCACATAACGTCCTTTTCAGGGCACACAAAAGAGTGACCTACTCATTGTGGGCATTCGCAAACAACAACTGATGGGAACCTGATCCAGGTAGTTAAATGTCTACTGCACAATAGACGATTTTACTTGACATTGCAAAATAAAAGTAGTTGCTGTAGGAAGAATAAAAATGATCTTGCGCAAGGCAGCGTTCAGGCACCTATGCTATACAATGTTCCCATAAATAATCAACTGATCACATGAACTAGATAGTTCATTCATGCAGATGACATGGCTTGAGCTGTGCAAGGAAAGTGGTTCGACGAAATGGAGCTCAAACTCACTAAAGCCCTTGACAGATTGGCTGAATACTATGAGGATAATCATCTCAAAATAAACCCCAACAAAACTCAGGTATGTACATTCCACAGAGAAATGAAAAGAAAAATTAAGATTAATTGGCAGAATCATGAACTTGAACATAATGATACACTTACATACCTAGGAATTACAATGGACCACACATTGTTCTACAGGAAATACTTTAAGGTGGTGAAACAAAAAAGTTAGCAAAAGAAATAACACTTCGTAAGATTGCTACTGTATGTTTCCTATTTTAGAACCCATTGTGAATTTTCTGTGTTAACTTGAAATGCAGGTCTTCTGTGCAACTACCTTTTCTGAAGCCTGCCTTTTCATGGTAAAGGATTTCTGAACTCTTAAGGAACCAGTAAAGGCGTGCATTTACCAGCGGTGATTCAGTTTCTTACAGCTGAAGGATGTCGACCAGTTGACATTCATCGCAGAATGCAGGCAGTGTATGGTGATAAAAGTGTGCAGAAGACAACAGTGAAGAACTGGGCAACAATGTTTAAAGAAGGACGCGAGTTAACGAAAGATCTTCCGAGACCAGGTTAGGCGCATATTGTTGCCTCAGAACATGCCATCGACAAAATTGATGCAGCAATTCAGGTGGACCGTCACTGGATCTTACGTTCGCTAGCAAATAATTCGGGAAACATATTCAAATATAAGACCCCTAAAAACTAGATGAGAGGAAAGAGTGCTGACACATAGTGAAAAGATGCTACGCATGCCTAAAAAGATGCTACGCATGCCAGATCATCCCATACATATCAAACTAAAACATCCAGTTAAAAATAGGTTAAAGAGAACCAGCTTCATTCATTTATCCAACCACCTACACCAAAAATATGGAGAACTAATTCCCAACTAACCTACAGAAATAGAAATGCTTATTAACTATGAAAAGCCAAGCTGCAACATAAACAACATCGAAATAAGTACAGAGATCCCAGGGATAAGAAGAAAAGACCAACACAGTGTCCACGAGCTGAAAATTCTAGCACAAACAATGGTTGAGGAGAAATATAATTCCAAGGAATGGACACAGGTGTACACAGATGGTTCAGTAGAGGGGGCAGGCCGAAACGGGGGAGGAGGCATATTCATAAGACACAAAAGTGGAAATATAACAGAAGAGGCCCTCCCAACAGGAAAGTTGTCCCCAAACCTCAGAGCAGAATCGATGGCCCTCCTGCGAGCACTGAGAATACTTCAAACAGAAAGGCAACCTCCAACAAAAATCGCTGTATTCACGGACTGCAGAGTACTATTTGAGAAAACACAAAAAACAACAACGAACCACTGCTATCAGAGATCAGAGCCGAACTGGGAAAACTCCAGAGATTCTCAACAATAGGGCTCCAGTGACTACCCTTCCATTGCGGAATCACGGTAAACGAGAGAGCTGATGCTCTGGTAAAAGATGGCAGCAAAAAGGCACAATTTAATCATCGAGTACCATGCAGAGAAATCAAGAACATCATCAGAAATTAGTATATGCACCAATGGAGAGAAGACAGAAACATAAGCAGTACACCAGACCCAATTCACCAACTCAAAAGAAATCAACAAACTACCTTATTTCGCCTGAGAACTGGACACTGCAGACTACTAGAACATCTTTACCGACTGAAGATCTCACACTCTGATGAGTGTCCATGTGGAACAGGATGCCAAAACCATGAGCATATTCTACAGGAATGCCCAATCTGTAGGGAAATGAGATGCCAGACCTGGCCAGAGGTGCAGAGCTGAGACAAAAGCTGTGGGGCAGCCGCTCCGACCTGGTGAAGACTACAGACTTCATCATGGCGACTGGCCTGCAGATATAGCATGATCAAAAGATCCTGAACGCAAAGAAGAAGAGCAAAGAACTAAAGTATCAGAATGTTTGTTCACAATGAATACCTCGGTTGCTGACCAACCACCATAAGGAAGAACAGTTTGGGATGGAGTTTGAACCACTTGCTGCGATATGAAGAGGAAGGTGATACATTTCTTTTGCGCATAGTGGCAGGTGAACACGCCTCGGTCGACATCCTTCAGCTGTTAGAAACCATTTCACCGCTCACTGATCAATACTGGACAGATTCCGTATCACGCCCACTGTTGAGGAAAATATGATTTGGAGGATAATGACATTTTGCAAACTTGACAGTTGGTATGTGCTGTATACACCAGAAGTGGCGCCATTATGCGCATTGTACGTATGTACACTTGGTTAACGCGTCTTGTGTGTGTGACATATTCCTGAATGTCATTTTGGATATAGGTAGTTATGCCACAGCATTTAGTGCACTCACAGGCATAGCTAGTGTATCCTGTCAAGTTCAGGTCAATGTCCTTGTGTAGAGTTTCTTGCAAGAGAGCCACATGAACCCTGTGGCTGTCCAAAACCTTGGAAAGCTGAAGCTTCCTATTTCTCAGGCCACAAATATTTAACTAATAATAATAATGTTCGCTTAGGCATCTGAGGCCCGTTGCATTGGTCGACCACATCCATAACCCACAGCTATGGCGTGGTTCCAGGCCTCATCAAGGGCGGAGGAAGAGTTTGCTACTTGCTGGAGCCATACTGTTCGGGGACGACCTCTTCTGTGCCTCCAACTGGTCGGGGGAAGACTTTTGGCGCTGAGGAACGTATAGTATCTTGTGGATAGGGGATTCCTGGTAGAGCCACACAACATGACCGAACAAAGAAACTCGGTGTCGATCAAGTGTTTCTGAGGCCTGTTTTAGCAGAGAACTCCACAACGTGGATGTAGCCATGCCATCGAATGCCTGGAATATGGCGCTGGTTGCACATGTGAAAGGTTCCAGTCTCGACCTGTCATATTTCAACAATGTCCAGGTTTCTGAGCTGTAAACCAGGACTGGAAGATACGGATTTTTGTATCAAGGGAGATCTTGCCATTACTCCACACACTTCTGAGGTCATGCATGGCGGACACAGCTAGTCTGATCGCCCTTGACATATCAAGAACACTGCAGCCATTGGATGATATCATGCTACTGAAATAGATGAATTCGTTGGTGCCCACCCCAGTGTGACCTTGAGTTTCAATACCCTGGGGTACTGTGTCAGAAATGAGGTTCTGAACTTTGGTCTTGGCCCAGGATATAGACTGGCCTAGGGAGGGCATTTCACTGTCTAACATTTCCAGAGAGCGCTGCAGCGCAGATCTGTCTGTGCCGAACAGGACAATGTCGTCCGAGTAAACGAGATCAGTGAAGATTGACTGATCAATAGCTATACCCTCCTGATGTGTGCCGAGGCGGTCAAGAAGCCAGTCGACTGTCCGGCAGAATAGGTCAGGGGCAAGAACACATCCCTGTCTGGCACCCGAAGTCGTGGGGAATCTGTCAGAGAGAGTGCCACCAAATCAAATTCTGGCGCCGGTGTCCTTGTGTAGCTCCTTGATCATGGTGCGGTGAATGTAGGTTTTCTTTTTCCATGTCTGTTCAGTACGATGGTGGTTCCTTCCTAACCACAGAGGGTGTATGCATATTGTCCAATAGGAGACACATTTGTACAGATGGGTTACTGGCAAGGTTTTAAGAATAAAATCCTCATTATATAGTACCTCAATTATTAAGTTATACTGTAGCATAGTGTTAGTTCTGATAGGTGATGGAAGAGGCCATCAGAGCTGACTCATGCTGATGGATGGAGATAGGAGAAGAACTGGCGACGGGGCATAATATATCATACCTTGTGCGGAGAGCACTAAACAGATTAAGAATTGGAGTGTCCAGGTGTAGACTGAACTTAGAAAAAATGGGGATATGCGAATGACAATGTATGTGAATGCAGAGCCATCAAAGACCCCGAACATCTGTACACAGTCCAAGAATACAAGAACCATGTACTTTAGCGGATCTCATGGCGACAAACAAAAGCTTCCATGGTCGCTTACATCTGGTCCAATACTTTGAGAGGTTATCGGACACGAAAAGTAAGTATATATGTATCAGCTGCTATTTGTATCAGTGTCTATATGTGTGTCAGTTGCTATGTGTGTGTCATTGGCAATGTGTCAGTTGCTATGTGTGTGTCATTGGCAATGTTTCAATTGCTATGTGTGTGTCAGTTGCTATGTGTGTGTCAGTTGATATGTGTGTGTCAGTTGCTATGTGTGTGTCAGTTGCTATGTGTGTGTCAGTTGCTATATGTGTGTCAGTTGATATGTGTGTGTCAGTTGCTATGTGTGTGTCATTGGCAATGTTTCAGTTGCTATGTGTGTGTCATTGGCAATGTTTCAGTTGCTATGTGTGTGTCGTTGGCAATGTTTCAGTTGCTATGTGTATCATTGGCAATGTTTCAGTTGCTATGTGTGTCATTGGCAATGTTTCAGTTGCTATGTGTGTGTCATTGGCAATGTTTCAGTTGCTATGTGTGTGTCATTGGCAATGTTTCAGTTGCTATGTGTGTGTCATTGGCAATGTTTCAGTTGCTATGTGTGTGTCATTGGCAATGTTTCAGTTGCTATGTGTGTGTCATTGGCAATGTTTCAGTTGCTATGTGTGTGTCATTGGCAATGTTTCAGTTGCTATGTGTGTGTCATTGGCAATGTTTCAGTTGCTATGTGTGTGTCATTGGCAATGTTTCAGTTGCTATGTGTGTGTCGTTGGCAATGTTTCAGTTGCTATGTGTATCATTGGCAATGTTTCAGTTGCTATGTGTGTCATTGGCAATGTTTCAGTTGCTATGTGTGTGTCATTGGCAATGTTTCAGTTGCTATGTGTGTGTCATTGGCAATGTTTCAGTTGCTATGTGTGTGTCATTGGCAATGTTTCAGTTGCTATGTGTGGCATTGGCAATGTTTCAGTTGCTATGTGTGTCATTGGCAATGTTTCAGTTGCTATGTGTGTGTCATTGGCAATGTTTCAGTTGCTATGTGTGTGTCATTGGCAATGTTTCAGTTGCTATGTGTGTGTCATTGGCAATGTTTCAGTTGCTATGTGTGTGTCATTGGCAATGTTTCAGTTGCTATGTGTGTGTCATTGGCAATGTTTCAGTTGCTATGTGTGTGTCATTGGCAATGTTTCAGTTGCTATGTGTGTGTCATTGGCAATGTTTCAGTTGCTATGTGTGTGTCATTGGCAATGTTTCAGTTGCTATGTGTGTGTCGTTGGCAATGTTTCAGTTGCTATGTGTGTGTCGTTGGCAATGTTTCAGTTGCTATGTGTGTCATTGGCAATGTTTCAGTTGCTATGTGTGTGTCATTGGCAATGTTTCAGTTGCTATGTGTGTGTCATTGGCAATGTTTCAGTTGCTATGTGTGTGTCATTGGCAATGTTTCAGTTGCTATGTGTGTCATTGGTAATGTTTCAGTTGCTATGTGTGTCATTGGAAATGTTTCAGTTGCTATGTGTGTGTCATTGGCAATGTTTCAGTTGCTATGTGTGTGTCATTGGCAATGTTTCAGTTGCTATGTGTGTGTCATTGGCAATGTTTCAGTTGCTATGTGTGTGTCATTGGCAATGTTTCAGTTGCTATGTGTGTGTCATTGGCAATGTTTTAGTTGCTATGTGTGTGTCATTGGCAATGTTTCAGTTGCTATGTGTGTGTCATTGGCAATGTTTCAGTTGCTATGTGTGTGTCATTGGCAATGTTTCAGTTGCTATGTGTGTCATTGGCAATGTTTCAGTTGCTATGTGTGTGTCATTGGCAATGTTTCAGTTGCTATGTGTGTGTCATTGGCAATGTTTCAGTTGCTATGTGTGTGTCATTGGCAATGTTTCAGTTGCTATGTGTGTGTCATTGGCAATGTTTCAGTTGCTATGTGTGTGTCATTGGCAATGTTTCAGTTGCTATGTGTGTGTCATTGGCAATGTTTCAGTTGCTATGTGTGTGTCATTGGCAATGTTTCAGTTGCCATGTGTGTGTCATTGGCAATGTTTCAGTTGCTATGTGTGTGTCATTGGCAATGTTTCAGTTGCCATGTGTGTGTCATTGGCAATGTTTCAGTTGCTATGTGCGTGTCATCAGTTGACTTTATGTGTCAGTCACTATATGTGTGTCAGTGGCTGGTTATATGAATATAGATCAAGTAATACAGACCATTTCAAGCCCCTGTATAACAGACTTTGTGCTACTTCCAATAGTTTCCACAGGTCTTGAAATAGAGTACCTATGAAAAAAGAACAGTATTTTGATAAGCCAGAGTACAAGACTCATATGACAATATACTGTGTTACTCTATATGAGGCCTAGAGCCACACTTGCAGTGGTGGTTTTAAGAGCAATGGTTTTAGATGTTGAGGTTGCTAGCCCCATGCATAACATTTCTTTAGTCTCCTTTTGCAACATACTTGGAATATGACAGTGGACCTATTATTTTTTCCCTGGGTACCACGCTAGTGAAGAACTGTTATAATAAAAACAAAACGACTATCTCCCGCTAAAGCTTAATAAATGAACACATACGAGGTTGGTTAAAAATGTATCATATCTACATTTTTCCGGCAAAAACAAATGAAGCGCTGGCATTGGCGTGAATTTGTTCTCAGCCGCTGATAACATCTGTCGCTGGCAGTTAGTCTGTAAGTGAGTTAGTGCAGTGATTGTTTATCAGATTAAAATTTACCGCAAAATGACAGAACGACTTGTGCAGCGATATTGCATTAAACCAAAAGCTTGGCAATACTCAGGTGGAAAGCATTTGGGTGATTCAACAGGCTTTTGGCGACAATGCCATAAACATCACACGAATTCAGGAGTCGTAAAAACGCTTCAAAGATGGCTGCACATTGGTGGAGAGCGATCACGTTCCAGTAAGCCCTCAACAAGCGAAAATCTTCTTCTTCATGCACTTTCAGACATCAACTTGAATATATCTAAAGGTCACAGTAGTTAGTCTGAGGCTATCGGTATCTCCATAGAGCTTATCCAGGAACGATATCGGTGATGGCCACACATGCTTTCTCTCTGTTTCTCGTATACTGGACACCTTTGTAGCAGATGCCAAGCAGTCATTTTGTCAGAGCCCTAGGCACACTCATCTGTATGTCCTATTCTTAGTTTGTTGAACAGTGGTATCTCAGTCTGTTGTGGCCTATGTGGAGTCTAAAGATTACTGCCTGGTCATCTCTGTTGAGCTGGTAATATATGTCAATTGGTTGATGGCATTTTGGCTCTACTTCGCACTTCTTCCTGTATCCACACCTGATAAACCTCTTGGCCTCTTCATAAGTTTTACCTAGATTAGGTTGAAGTAGCTGTTCTCTTTATCTTGACAATCTGTCAGTCTCTTCCTTGCCAAACATATTAAAATTAAATGGAATCCACTGTACTACAACTCTCTTGCAGTGATATAATTTATAGAGTATCACTCTTAGCTCCTTTAGCTCCCCAGTGCCGTAACCACTGACAGTGTATCTGTGAAGAGTACCAAGGGTATCTGTGAAGAGTCTCTGTGAGTTAACGCAACAATACGCGCTTGACCTGGTCTCAGAAGATCTTTTGTTAACTCACGTCTTTCTTTAAATATTGTTGTGCAGTTCTTCACTGTTGTCTTCGGCACACTTTTGTCCCCATACACTGCCTGCATTCTGTGATGAGTGCCAACTGGTCGACATTCATCAGCTGTTAGAAACTGAATCACTGCTGGTAAATGCATGCCTTTACTGGTTCCTTGAGAGTTCAGAAATCCTTTGCCATCAACAGGCAGGCTTCAGGAAAGCTTTTCAGGAAAACACAGAAAATTCACAATGGGTTCTAAAATAGGAAACATACAGTAGCAATCTTCTTCAACTTACAACAGGCATATGATCTAGTATGAAGAAAAGGTCTCTTGATGAAGATGACTGGCGTGGGGTTTAGCGGATAGCTGTACAACTGGATAAAATATTTCCTCATTGACCAAGCAATCCAGACATGGATGAACAATGCAGTCTTCTCTAAAGAAATCTGAGAGGAAGGCTTACCACAGGGCTCTGCTTTGAGCTGCACTCTTTTTCTCATTTACATCAATGACCTGGCCAAGCACTTCAAAGCCTGAAAAAGCCATGTATGCTGATGATCTGGCAATATGGCAGAGCCATGAATATGTAGAAAGTGCAGCACAAAGATTAAATGGAGACCTGAGAAGACTGCATGAGTATTGCCAAATGTGGAAACTGAAGATAAACTGCGAACAGCCTCAAGAAACATGTCCCAAATGTTAAAAATATTGCATTGAGGTGGCTACATTTATTGAAGAGGCTCGCTGGTACATCATGGGGATAAGACAAGAACACTCTGAGATGCTCGTATCTTGGGTATGTATACTCTGCTTTAGAATGCAGCAGTGCACTTGTGACAACATGCTCACAGACTAATGCAGAGTCCCTGGACAGAGTGTAGAACAATGCCCTGCGCCTTATTAGTGGAACAATGAGGTCAACCCCCAGTGCTGCATGTGAAATTCATGTTCTTCTTCGTTCATCCTCAGATCAAGGTCCCGATTTCTCTTACAAAGGACACCGTTGTTTGTAAGGCTGTTTTATCTCCATATAGCTTTTGTCTCATATCTGTCTAGCGAGGCCAGTATTGTTCTCTCTTTTCCTGCGTAATGCCTTGTGCCTTATTGTTGGAGCAATGAGGTCAACACCCAGTGCTGCATGTGAAGACATCTTCACATCTTGGAAGGCATCTTCAATTTTCTGGACAATGTGGGTGATGTGATCTTAAGTTGATTGCTGTTGTCTGAATCCAGCTTGCTGTGGAATTAAAAGATATTTTCTTCCAAATGTCACATGGGTCTGGTATTTATCATGCGTTCCATCAGTTTTTCCACACAACTAAGTAAACTGATTGGCCCGGCCTGTAGCCATTTGGATTTGTTGTCTTTATTTTTCTTTGGAATTGGTATCAAAAAGGCCTTCTTCCATGCCTGCGGTACAATTCCCTTTTTTCAAATGCAGTTTAGGACTGCCAGGAGCTTCTTTTTTTCCTTTATAACCAAACTTAACGTTTCATTTGTTATCCCATCTTGTCTTGCTGATTTCTTTTTCCATAGTGACTTAATTACCACCAGGGGGACGGCGTGGGCTAGTGATTTAGTGACATGGCTCACAAACCGGAGGTGCTGGGTTCGATCCTCATCACAGCACCGGCCGTTACCCCAGCAAACCCTTAGAAAATGCTGGAGGAAGAAGACCCTTACATAAAATGCATGCCGAAGTCAGATGCACTGGGCAGATAGGCGCAAAATAAAACCGCAGTGCAACGCACACCCGCCTTGGGGAATAGAGAAATAAGGGGAGCGAAAAAAAATTGTCAAACCACCAACATTTCATCTATTGTTAAATTTGCCATCATGTGCTCTTCTGCTACCCTTTTTTTTAATTTTTTTATTTTTGTGTTCGGTTTTCTCTATTTTCCAATGTGGTGTGCACTATGTTTTTATTTTGCGCCTCTTGACCCAGTGCATTGTATATAAGGGTCTGCTTCCTCCTGCATTTTCTAAGGGTTTGCTTCCATGGTGTAACGACCGGTACTGTGATTGGGGATAGAAACCAGTACCTTTGGATTGTGAGCCGTTTCACCTAACCACTAGCCCACGCCATCCCCTTCTGCTACACTATTTGTTCTGTTGTGGCTCTTTTGTTTATCAATGATGGTTTTGCTGTGCTCTTTTGTAACTTCCACGCGATCTGCAACAGCAGAGTGTTCCATAAGTGCAGTTGCAGCTTTTTTTCCCTGTTAGCAAAAGGTCACCATGTTTGATTGTAATTTTCTTGGTGTAGTATGTTTCACTGTTCAGTGATCTAACTAGTTTACAAAGTTTATTTTCCTCATATCCAGTTATTTTATCTGATTTAAAGTTCTTTAATATTTTGCAGTGAATTCCATAAGTGTGATATTTGTTTTGGTTGACAAGTTTCTCTCTCTGCCAAGTTTCTGGCATCTGATAATTCATCTTGAAGCTTTTGTAGTTCTTCACTCCAGTAAAGTTTGTAGTTCTTCCTTGCCTCTCTGGGAATGGTCTCAGCAGCAGCTAGTAGAACAGCACTATTTCCAGCGTTAGCCCAGGTCTCCTTCGCTGTTCTATAGCTGCCCAGCGTATCGGGTAGAATCTGCTCCCGTTCAAGGCAGGCCATTATTTTCCTGGCCACTATCTTCTCGAGCAATTTTCCAAATACATTTTGGATTGTGATTATTTGATAGTTGCTGAGAAGCGTGGAGTCCTTACCAGGTTTAGGCAGTGGACACAGATAGCTATGAAGACAGTCCTCAGGCACAGATGACTTCTCTATAGTGTGGTTGAACTCCTTCACCACATCGTACAAAGATGCAAGACAGGGTTAGGAGCATACAAGACCATGGCTACTGCCGACTTGGAACAACGCCTCCTGTTCATCCTATTTCGTCAGGTCATGTTGTCTGTAATCGATTACAGACTAGGCATGCTCACACTATCAAGAACACAGTGTGAAAGGTTGGAACGCATCCAGAATGAAGGCATGCAACTGGTTCTGGGCTGCACTATAGATACCCTGATTGTGATGATGCAGTACATGTTAGGATTGTTATCGGTGACATCCAGACATAAACTGGCACAAGTCAAAGCCTATATGTGTGTCACCACAGACACGTGGCACCCTCTGCACAGTAGTATCTCAGATATCAAGGGATCAAGAATCAAGAGAGGGTCGTCATGGATGCACAGGCTGAGACAACAATCGGACACGTCACTCCAGATGAGATGATAGCCCAAAGGGGAAGAATGGGTCCACACTGGTGATAGAATGATAGATTACCAGAGAGTCATCATAACCTTAGGCAAGGAATGCAGAGAACGGAGCAACGAGAGAGCACAGCACGAGGTAAATCAGCTGATAACTGAGAACACCCAGTGGAGTAATGCTGTCATATACACCGACGGATCAGTCGTGCGCAGTGGGACATCAGGCTGGAATTTCTCGACTAGAGTGAGAGGAGAGGTCGTTGCTGAGCGCAGTAGGGCATACATGTCAACAGCCTCCAGTTTGAGAATGGAGACGGAAGCAATGACCTCAGCACTGAAATGGATATCTAAGATTTCTATAATAAGGGCAGTCATCGTGACAGACGCACAAGCAGTACTTCAGAAGGCACAGAAAGGATGGCTTAAGTACGAGTGGATAGCAGCTGTTGAGGCCTCAAACTTCCAGGAGTTGACATGGCTCTACTGTGCTGCTCATGCCGGGGTTCAGGGCAATGGAAGAGCTGACGTTATGACTTCACAAGCTCCCATCATGGGCACATTAGTGATGGATAGAAGTGACATTTTGAAATCAATCAATGACCACCTGCTGGATGAGGACACCGCAATAGATGAAGCAGCAATCCACAGACCGCAAAGTTTTGACATTAAACGAGGTTCGAGCGGAGTGGGGCGCATGAGAGGACAGCGCAGGAGAGTGTACAACCAGCGAGCTTCAGGGACCATCAGCATCTATACCTTACGCCATTTAATAGAGAGACTGAGCACCTAAGGTAAGCTTGGAGTGCAATGACATCGATTCTTATAAACAAAATGGAAACAAATGGCAACTCCGACTTTCTGAACACCATGATCACTGGTGATGAGATGGTGGTTTACGGGTACAGCCCAGAAACCAAGGTGCAGACATCACAGTGGAAACATTCATCATCCCTGTGGTACAAAAAAGCAAGGCAGGTGTGCAGCAATATCAAAGTCATGTTGAGCGTTTTCTTTTACTCCCATGGGGGACACACCACTTTACGAAAGAGTACTACCTGGAGGTAATCGTTGCCTTTGTGGTGCTGTACGATGCAAATGACCGGAGCTGTGGGCAACAGGAATTTGGCAGCTCCATCGTGACAACGCACCCACCCATTCTTCACATCTGATTCATACTTTCTTGGCCAAAAACAACATTCCTCTGGTTCACCAGACTCCTAACTGAAAAATAGCCCTGTTTGAGTCACGAGAACACATTATGCGGAACGCACAGGTATCAAGGTAACCATACCCTATTAATGTGCCTACTCCACCATGTCTCTACTATATTACATATTGTATTTGTAATCTCTGCCCCACTTCACGTAAAGAAATACCAACAAAAACGCTAAGGAAATAGTGGGTCTTAAAAGGGACAAAACAGGTCCAAAAAGAGACAAGGTGATCTGAAAAGGACACTGATGATATGCTGGAGGTTAGGCTAGCAGCTAGACCTGGGGCAGTCGACGAAGTGAACTCTGATGATATGCTGGAGGTTAGGCTAGCAACTAGACCTGGGGCAGTCGACGAAGTGAACTCTGATGATATGCTGGAGGTTAGGCTAGCAGCTAGACCTGGGGCAGTCGACGAAGTGAACTCTGATGATATGCTGGAGGTTAGGCTAGCAGCTAGACCTGGGGCAGTCGACGAAGTGAACACTGATGATATGCTGGAGGTTAGGCTAGCAGCTAGACCTGGGGCAGTCGACGAAGTGAACACTGATGATATGCTGGAGGTTAGGCTAGCAGCTAGACCTGGGGCAGTCGACGAAGTGAACTCATGACAATGAAAGCAGCACAAACACACATGCATCCATACAATGGCTGAAACATCCTATACTAACCTAAAAGATGTCTGTGCCTTCGATAAAAGAAAGGTCAACCTTTAATTAACATTTTAACCCGTAGGTTGATGCCTATTACTCTTGTATATTGCTGATCATCAATTTTTCCTTGTCGATGTAATGTGATTTTGAAGTTTCTCGGATACTGTAAAGTATTCTCATGACCCCATTTTACCACATATAACTATCTTTCATTTCTTTTATCATGTCTGGTTCACCTTTCTATGTTATTGTTTAGGTTTTGGTACAGTGTATGCAGATGTCTTCTTTGTCTACAGCCTACAAATGACTTTTTTTATTGGCAGTTTTTCTCTTGTATATGTTCTTTGTGAACATAAATGTTGCTTACCATAACACTCAACAATCAACAAACTAATGTAAGAATTTGATTGTATGTTTCTGAAAAGTTTAAATAGACATAGTATTATCTTCTTATTCCTCTATTTTCTCTGATGTATTTGTATTTTATATATTTCTGACAACAAAAGTATTGTGTACATTTTTCTCTTTCTTTCAACATTATTATTAGTTGCCCATCGCAAGCGATAATGGCAACATAAACAAACGGTTTTATCTTGATGATGTAACTAGCATTGTATTTGGATTATTGTGAGGAAGAAACTGCGCTTGTCATCGACCTCACTCTCTGGTCCCGAGCTACCTTGAACCAGTGGCAAATCTGGGGCGAGTCTCTCGGTGGCTCGATTGGCGCGCATCCAGTGTTCGTACAGCAATCTCAGTCCCGCCAGGTGGAGTGATGCGCGGCTTGCCCACGAAGCTCGCCCCCGTCTCTCCGGCAAGCTAGCGGGACAAGTTTGGTGGTGTCGTACCGCTGGTAACGGTGCGTTACTGTAGTCCGTAACAAGAAGCTTTGTCAGTCCGTGAGGTTCGTCGAAGGCTAGCATATATAGCCAATCTCGACAGTTCGTCTCGCTCGAGGTTCTTCTCTCGCAATGAGCTTGGGACTGGCAATTGGAAAACAGGAATCGTGCCTAAAGGCCCTGTCCTCGCCCGACCAACCTGTCGGAGAAGGGCAGGCTGGCAGGCAAAAATCGTCTCCAGTTCGAGTGAAAATCATCGCCGGGGCCGTTGGGATCCGTTCTGCACAGTGCACTGCCATCCTTCCCAGAGCGAGCCCAGTCGGTCGGTTGGTGTGTGTACAGGCCGGCCAGGCGGTCCTAGGTCAACGGAGTGAGGGACGGAAGGGTGGTAACAACCGTCCGTCCGTCAGTCGGTCCCTGCGGCCGTCCTCGTGAGACTTTTTACACATCCATCCCCGACCGGTGTATGTGGCAAACACGGTTCATCTCCAACAGCTATCTGGTTGATCCTGCCAGTAGTCATATGCTTGTCTCAAAGAAGATTAAGCCATGCATGTCTAAGTTCACCTTGTCTCACAGTGAAACCGCGAATGGCTCATTAAATCAGTCGAGGTTCCTTAGATGACACGATCCTACTTGGATAACTGTGGGGGATCAAGATGCTGAGCAGCGCATAAGCTGCAGTGGTCAGCAACCCATTGCTGACTGCTAGTGTCTGGGCCAGCGAACCAGAACTGCCAAGACCCTTCTACATCTCCACGCGGTGATCCTGGATAACAGGCTGCAGCAGGGCAGACTGGCTAAGGAGAAGGGATCGAAGAGGGAATGCTAACCCGGTACTCAAAAAATGCTTGCTGAAGTTGGATGTGTTGGACCGAAAGGTGCAAATATCGGAGTCAAGCTGTAAACTACGACACAACGCATTCTGGACTACATTCTGCTACTTAAGCCCTTTCAGGATTTGGTAGCGGGAGATTGAGAACGAAGAAGAAGAAGAAGAACCAGTGGCAAGACGACCGGAGGCAACTCAGGATGCAGGCACCTTCTTGAGACCAGGGATCACTATGATACTTGTGGAATTCAAACGTCCACTGTTTCTGTTCATCACTTTGGGAGGCAAGTGCCTGATCTCTTGACCACAGCGACCCCAGAAGACTCAGCAGAGTCTGTAGACAACCAGTGTTGCATTCCAGTCGTGTATTTTGGTCCAAAAGGGACCAACAGAAGTTTGGGATGTTCATGCCCCCCGAAGTCACCCCTGCGCAATCATGCTGGCTTTGTAGGGGTCTGAGCTGATGGATCTAGGCTTGTCCTTGGCCAGCTCTTTCCTGATCAGAGGGCCAGTACTGATCAGGGATGATGATTTCACTAATTCTGCCTGGCTGCATACCACTCCGTCTGCCTCCAGTCTATGTTGTTTATATTCACTGCTCTTTGAGATGTGTATTTTTGATGTTGCTGGATAATTTTCATAGATTTAATAGATTCTCCTCATGATATCTGCATGAAAACATGTAACAGTAGCCCCTCATAGACTTCAGCCAATTTCTGGTCTATAAAAGTAGACATATTTCAAGGTTCATCAGACTTACATATTACAGCCAAGTTTAGTAACTCTGTCTCCTGTCACATCAAATGAACCTTCTTTAATAACTGCTGTATAACTGCCTCCAGGTTGGAAACCAATATTTCGTATCTTGCCATTCTCGTCAAATGATCTGGGAGAAATTAAGGCATACATTTTTAGAGAAAACAGCAAAAATATTTGCAATTTAATCAAGTGTGAAAATAAATAGAACCACTGTTCCCTGTTAAATATGTTTGTACAATTCAACAGCAAATGGCTGAACAAAGTGGCTGATAATAAATTTTGATAAAAGTCAGGCCTCAGGGATAAAAGTAGCCCATTTTTTTTTACAGATTTCAAGGTGCTGAACGTGACAATGACAATGAAGGGGCCAAATTGGTAACTATGTCTGAGAAATCTGCAATTAATTATAATATACATATTCCTGGGGGAAGTCACTCCTACCAGGTGCGTCAACTGAGTTGTGAATAGCTGAATGGGCTCTATATTTGTGGATTAGCTGTTAATTCCATATAAACAGCAGTGAACCAGAAATGGAGACTGTCCCTCCATCATGCAGACACAACATGCCAATACCCTGTCTAACCACCTGATAATAAATCAACAAAGGAAGACAACTGGACAGGACCTTGAAGATGACAAACCTAGCTCTCATAGAAACTAAGAAAAAAAGGACAGGTGGTCATGGATCTTGAGGGTAAAATGTCTCTCTACAATGTCGTACCCACTACCTACAGAGTCAAAGGTGGAGTGGGATGTATTGTGTCCAGGAGTCAAAAAAACAACTTCAAGGGATGGAACTTTGTCCCCAAAACCATTATAGTGCTGGACTTCAAAGCAGAAGGCAAAGTTAGTCAACATTGTCATTGTTTAAACCTCAAACGGAAATAGAGCAGAGGTGTCAAAGACAATTTCTTTGAATTGCTTGAAAAAGACAGTGGACGATTGTCAGAGTGAAATTATCCTCCTTGAAGCCAAAGTTGGAAAAAATAATTTTAGATGAGATACAGTGAAGATGTTTTAAATGACAATGAAAGGCAACTCCTGAGTTACTGCACTGAGCAAAACCTGGGCATCACAGAGATATATTCCCATCATAAGTGGGCCATACATACATGCACTTGATGTAAACTTGATTTTGCCGTTATGAGTATTTAAGTATGTGAGAGATGTCAGAGCCTGAAGAGGTCCAGAAATCGGAAGTAACCAAGTTAGAAACCAAATACCAGAGGAGGAGAAGCAAAATTAAAGCCATATAAGCTAGGAGAGCCAGTATGTAGGACCCAATGCCAGAGGGTAAATTAACAGCAGAAGAAAGTGCAGAAGAACCTACCTGAGAATTTAGAAGCTCCGGTTAAAATTCAAGAAAACTCAAGGCTGCTGCAGCATGAGGTGAAGTCAGTCAAGAATGATATATAGAGGACACACTGGTGGACAAAAGAAGTCAAAATGATAATAAGGAAAAAGAGAAAAACACTGAAACAATACTTGAAAGCCAAGAATACAGAGGGAAAAACAGAAAAATAAAAAGAATCCATAACACTCAGAACGGAGGCCAAGAACAAAGTGATAACAGCAAAACAAAAATCCTGGGAGCACTTTGGAGAAAACCAGAAGCTGTTCTAAAGGACCCTAAAAAACATGAAGAAGTAAAAAGAGTGTCCACTGACATTTGTGAAAAGACAAGCACGGTACTTTGTTACCACTCTGAGGTAGATTGTAAGGACTATTTCTTAGAGCCAATATGTGCAGAGGCAGACCAAGTTCCAGGTATGACAGGCTTTAATACAGAAGAGAAAATCAAATGATAGGGTAAACATCAAAATGTAGGAGTTGAAGGCAACGCTGGAGAAAATAAAGATTGGCAAAGCAGCTGGACATGATGATGTAACATCAGAAATGGTAAAGTACATGGGAACTGTTATTCCTGAAGGTTCTCTGGGTATCCTAGTACTACAAGGCTATACCAAAGAAGAGTGACATAAGACATCATTATACAAATTTTTTAAAAGGGTGACAACTGATGGTTTAACAACCATAGAGGCATTTCCCTCTTGAATGCTCGGCAAAACCTACTCTAGGATACTGGAGCAAAAACTAAGACATCTGGCTGAGCCACAGAGACGCGAAGTAAAATGCAGTTTCTGAACAAAGCAAAGTACTCAAGACCTTATCTTCAGTCGGGCGAGTGAAAAAGCTCTTGAGTATGATGAAGAAATACACTTCTATTTCTTGGACTTGGAAAAGGCATTCAATAAGGTTCCCTAAGGCAGGCTCTGGGACTGTCTGGACAGGAAGAACATCCTAGGACCTTTAATCTGCGCTATACATAGTTTATAAAAGACCTGCAAAAGCTACATTAAGACAAGAAATTGCATGTCAGAGTAGTTCAAAACCAGCAGTGGTGTAAGACATTATATCACTATACCTTTTCATACTACTCATAGATGAAGTCGTCAGTCTGTAAGAAGAGGGCCAATGGAAGATGAGACTTGTCTATACATCAAAGCTGACTTTTGTCGATGATGTGACCCTGATGGCTAAATGTGAAATAAGTATGAAAACTGAGATAGCTGTAGCTGATACAATTCTACACATGTACCAGTTATCACTTTTGGATGTGATTCATGGACAATGACAACAACCCACAAAAGTGAAATGGGAAATGAGATAAATAAGAAAGGTGGTCCAAATAACAAGAAGAGACAAGGTCCACAACCAGACAATTCAACAAGTCCAGCCCACGCAGACTTGAGTGGAGCAATCTCAACTTAAGAAGTTTGTCTGCAGAATAAAAGAAGATTAGTTACCACAGCAGTCATGGGAAGCAAAGAGTTAAGGATCTATCCAGACTCCAAGATTGATATGTAGGGGATGTATCAGGTTTTTTGTGCATTTCTATCTGCGCTAGGTGCTGTACACTCTTCTCTCCAACCTTGATAGATTTTCCTCCAAGGTCAGTCTCACTTCATGTAGTACAAAGTCTTTGGCT
The DNA here is from genome assembly GCA_036924085.1 of Ariolimax columbianus. Classification (NCBI taxonomy): domain Eukaryota; kingdom Metazoa; phylum Mollusca; class Gastropoda; order Stylommatophora; family Arionidae; genus Ariolimax; species Ariolimax columbianus. Next base: position 14,534,224 of record JAVGWX010000023.1, on the reverse strand, counting down.
GTCCCATTCACATTAGAAACAGCAGTACTTTGTATATCCTAGCTACAGACCCATCAACTGAGCTACAACCATCAGGTAGCTACAGACCCATCAACTGAGCTACAACCTTGAGGTCGCAACAGGGCTACCAGCCATACTTGCTGTATTGAAAAGAGTTCAATAGCTGATTTAGATTATTGTAAGTTTCTTTCATGTACACAGCGTGTCCATCTGGTGAAACAGTCACAATTTGTGCTGGTCCTGTTGATGCCTAGAGCATTCACTGGCATTTACATCAGACCAGAACACAAGATCATCTTTCTTTCAAAAGTAAAGAACAAGCAGCTCACGACGGCTGCAAAACGAAGCAACTCTGGCATTTTCCTTGAGTGTGTGGCGGGCTGATGCAAAGATAGAAATACAGCATTGTGAATGGTTACTTATGTACTCAATATGGACTAAGCGTTATATACATCACAATCTATTTTCTACAAAACAAGAGTCATATGACGAATGTGATTGTCATGTTCGGGACCAACAAATTAGCAAAGATTGACTTTTTCATTTCAAATTCAATTCAATTTGTGTGTTGTCTGGTGTAACCACAAACATCAATGACAAAATTAGTTTCAAAATCAGTTAGAATATTGTTTAAGTTGTTTTTCTTGTAGGCAGAAGATAATATAGTGATAGACAGTAGATGTCAAACAGACAGCCAAATGATTAATCTATGTAAAAACTGTGAATTAGTATACTATGGGAACAGTAAGCTCTGTGATGTACTATCTGGAAATAAATTGGAACATACATTATTCCTTTGAATAACACATAATGAAGAGGTAATTTAACATGGATAAAATAAAAAGAATAAAACTAAAGACAGATGAACAAGTTGCAATTATGATAAATGGAAGTGTATTTGTTTTTTTTTTTTTTTTTTTTTTGGCATTTGCCGTATTTCTCTAATTCTCAAGGTGGTGTGCATTGCACTGTGGTTTTTATTTTGCGGTTGTCAACCCAGTGCATCCGAGTTCAGCATGCATTTTATGTAAGGGTCTGCTTCCTCCTGCATTTTCTAAGGGTTTGCTTCCCCGGGGTAACGGCCGGTGCTGTGATGGGGATCGAACCTAGCACCTTCTGGTTGTGAGCCGTTTCATTAGCCCACGCCGTCCCCACATGGAAGTGTATTGTTACTTGGTCATTTAACCAAGCAAACCAAAGGAATTGATTGTATTTTTAATCTTTATATTGTACCTTTGATACTTGTCATGTTGTTGTTTGCCCATCGTTTCTTAAGAGGACTACATTGTCAATCCTGGAATGGGTTCATAGGTGGCTGATCAAACCAATCCAAGATCAAAAGCCTCTGTCACACTGAGGGCAGAGAAACACTGTCTGACCGTCAGGTGGAGGCAAATCATCTCTTGCCTTTTGTGTTGCTTGTCCTCATGCAGCTTCCTTGATTCTTGTCTGCTCCGTATGTATCGTGCCAGAAAAGATTTGACTATGCCAGGCAGAGCAATCAGCAGTAATATTCTTCCAATTATCAGGGTCAATGTCACAGTTCTTCAGTGAGGCTTTTAGAGTGTCTCTATAATGTTTTATTTGGCCACCGCGAGCTCGCGACAGCCCGCAAAAGAACTTCTACATCTGTCATCCTATCTTGTCATTTTATGGTTATAGCAGTTTCCTTAGGCAGCCCAGATGAAAGTAGTCAAGCTTCTTCGCATGTCGACTTACTTGTCATAGAGCATGTGGAAACCACCATTGTTAGATCTTTTGCTTAAAGCCTTCATAAAATCACTTTCTGTGCCCTGCCAATGGTGGTTACTGCAGCAATCTGTTTCATACAATATGGGTCCTACCCCAATATTGACTTAGTTGTTCTTTGCAATAATTTGGTAGCCCTCAGTAATCTTCTAATGTTTGCTCTTCGAATACCAGTCCATGGGATCTACATGCGTATTGGCCACTGAATTTGTGAACAGTTATGAGGTTATTAACAATTTTATGACGATAAATTATTAGATATACATGCTTCATGTATATAGATATACAAGCCCAAGTGGTCTATCGGGGTCTTTGTGTATGACAAAGACAAGAATAGTACCACTGCTTCACAGAGAGCATGTTGTAAGAGGTGAGTAACTGTTACATGACATAACACCGGCCATGGTTAGGTGGTTTGTTTAGAGAAGCATAGATGGCACTGTGGGTCTACTTTGCTCTAGTAAACACTATTAAGACGGACTCACACACCGTTCATAAGCGCTTGTCTCAACGCATCGGAGTATTAAGCTGCTCGAGCCTAGCCCGCTAAACAGGAAAGCCTTCTCACGGCTATATCCAGCTCATACCAGAGCTGGGACCTGCACAGGGGCATCTGCCCTTGTAGAGGTCCAGGTTGACTAAGAACATGCTTCATTATTAAGACTGGAAGCTAAATGTCACATAATGGTACTTGGACAGCAGACTAGAAAAATCTTACTAACATGGGTCATCAAAAAGCTAAACAACGAATGGCTCTAATGAAAAAATTAGCATGACCACATGTGCATACAATCAAATACTTATATTGTTTATGAAAAACTTAGCAGGACCACATGTGCATACAATCAAATACTTATATTGTTTATGAAAAACTTAGCAGGACCACATGTGCATACAATCAAATACTTATATTGTTTATGAAAAACTTAGCAGGACCACATGTGCATACAATCAAATACTTATATTGTTGTACAATATGGATTTCCCCCCGCCCTGATAACAGTTTCAAAGTCAAACTTTTCTTTTTTTTTAAATGCTAAAATCAAAACCAGGCAAAGAGAATAATCACAAATCACTCAATTTTGTTCTGCTATTGTGGGTTCCAACTGAAAGAATGTCTGGTTATATTGGTAAATGACTTTCTGATAGTGTATCCTATCCATCTGTACTTTCACTCTTTAATCTGCAGGCGCAGATTGTGTCATTACATACTTATATACCCATCTTGTGTTCACTACCTTGATGTGGTACGAAGGCTTGTGTGCTTCGATGATCATGTTAGCAGAAGTTTTGTGCTCCTCACAGGTTCAACCAAATTGAACAGGTGGCAGAGAGAGAGAGAGAGAGAAGTGAGGAATGGGGGGGGGGGGGGGGGGAGAGAAGGGGGGAGGAAGAGAGAGACAGAGGGATGATGAGGGAGAGGAAGAGAGAGGGGGAGGGACAGAGATACAGAGAGTGAGGGGTACAGAGAGAGAGATGGAGCGGGGAGGGAGAGAGAGGGAGGGAGAGAAACAGAGGGAGGGTGAGAGAAAGAGGGAGGGGAGGGAGACATAGGGAGAGCAAGAGAGGGGAGGGAGAGAGAGGGGAGGGATAGAGAGGGAGGAAAGGGAGAGACAGACAGAGGGAGGGGAAGGGACAGCAAAAGAGAGGAAGGAGAGAGAGAAGAGAGAGAGAGAGACAGAGGAAGGGGGAGGGAAAGAAAGAGAGGGAGAGAGAGGGGAGGGAGAGAGTGGAGGGAGGGAAAGAGAGGCAGAAGGGAGAGAGGGGGGAGGGAGAGAGAGGGGGAGGGAGAGAGAGGGGGAGGGAGAGCAAGAGAGGAGGGAGAGAGACAGAGGGAGGGGCAGGGGAGAGAGAGTGAGGCCAAACTAAATGCACCTAATGATCTCCAAGGGCTAACAACTCAAACCCAGAAAAAAAAATGTTTTACAGAAACTGCAACAGTTTTTTTAAACCTAATTGTCATAGATCCCTCTCAACTGAGGAATTGTCATAGATCCCTCTCAACTGAGGAATTGTCATAGATCCCTCTCAACTGAGGAATTGTCATAGATCCCTCTCAACTGAGGAATTGTCATAGATCCCTCTCAACTGAGGAATTGTCATAGATCCCTCTCAACTGAGGAATTGTCATAGATCCCTCTCAACTGAGCAATTGTCATAGATCCCTCTCAACTGAGGAATTGTCATAGATCCCTCTCAACTGAGGAATTGTCATAGATCCCTCTCAACTGAGGCATATTGACGCCACCTGATTTTAGCCAGTCAATAGAAGTCAAGTCGCAGATAAATCTTCTGCCGATGAAGGCAAAAACCAGAAGTGTTCTAAACATTCAAATCCTGTTCAATACAAGAAAGGTAGACCAAGTTGTCATGAAAATGGAGCATTACAAGCTTGCTAAGTCTCCTGGGTCCGGCAGAGGTAAGATGACAAAATCTCTGAGACAGAACATCAAGATAATCATGGTGGATCTTAAGTGCAAACCTTGTAACAAACAACAGTATTTATGAATTGAATATGAGCAAGAACAGCATGGAAAATATAAATGAAAATGGGGAGAGCTTTGTTAATGTCTGCAACTTCAGTGACCTGGCTATTGGAGGCACCATCTTCTCACACATAGGCCAACATTTGTTCATCAAATAAGCACACCAAAATCCAAATTGACCATTTCACAACAGAACAGAAATAAAGTCACTGCTTACAGGATGTGAGGGTAAAGAGAGTAGTAGACGGAGGAACAGACTAACTTGCTCTAAGCAAATATGACAACAAAACTTGGGGCTTTCAAAAACATTTAAAACAAGCCAAAGCTAGAACACATAAAACAACAAAAATAAAGATACAAACTAAATCTGAGGAACAGATTTTAAATCCCAGGAAACCTCACAAACAAAACCATAGACAGTCACTGATACAAGCTTAAGGAAACAATTCAGAATACTCATGAAGGAGTTCTTGCTACAGAAAACATGTGGAACTTGATAGAAGAAATAAGGACTGTCAAACAAAAAAAATCATCTGGGGTAGTTGTTTCGCCGCCGCGATTCAATTTCAACCAGTGTTCGTAAAGCGATCTCAGTCCCGCCAGGCGGAGCGATAGCGCGGGCTTGCGGAAAACGCTTGCCCGCCTTTCCCCGTTGAGCTTTTGGGATGCGATTTTTTTTGGCGTCTCCTCCACTGAGGTGCGCTGCTCTGGTCCGTATCAAGAAACATTGTCACTCGGTGGTGATTTATCTAAGGCTTATAGCAGAGCTCGACAGTTCGTCTCGCTGGTGGTCAGACTCTCGCAAAGAGCTTGTGACTGGCAAATGGAAAGCAGGAATCGTGCCTGAAGGCCCTGTGTTCTCCCGGGGACCAACCCTCGGGAGAAGGGCAGGCCGGCAGGCCAAATTGTCTCTAGTCCCAGTGAAATTCATCGCCGAGGTCGTTGGGATCCGTTCTGCACAGAGCGCTGCCATCCCTCCTCGAGCGAGCCCGGTCGGTCGGTCGTTTGGTGCGTGTAGGGGCCCCTGTCAGGCGGTCCTAGGTCGACGGAGTGAGGGACGGGTGGAACAACCGTCTGTCCGTTCCGTCAGTCGGTCCCTGCGGCCGTCCCAGTGAGGCTTTTTACACACCCATCCTCCGCCGACCGGTGTGTGCGCTACGTACGTCTCCGACAGATATCTGGTTGATCCTGCCAGTAGTCATATGCTTGTCTCAAAGATTAAGCCATGCATGTCTAAGTTCACACTGTCTCACGGTGAAACCGCGAATGGCTCATTAAATCAGTCGAGGTTCCTTAGATGACACGATCCTACTTGGATAACTGTGGCAATTCTAGAGCTAATACATGCTTACCAAGCTCCGACCCTCGTGGAAAGAGCGCTTTTATTAGTTCAAAACCAATCGTCGTTTCCCCTCGCGGGGTTGCGGCGTCCCCACTGGTGACTCTGGGTAACTTTGTGCTGATCGCATGGCCTCATGTGCCGGCGACTCATCTTTCAAATGTCTGCCCTATCAAATGTCGATGGTACGTGACATGCCTACCATGTTTGTAACGGGTAACGGGGAATCAGGGTTCGATTCCGGAGAGGGAGCATGAGAAACGGCTACCACATCCAAGGAAGGCAGCAGGCGCGCAACTTACCCACTCCCGGCACAGGGAGGTAGTGACGAAAAATAACAATACGGGACTCTTTCGAGGCCCTGTAATTGGAATGAGTACACTTTAAACCCTTTAACGAGGATCTATTGGAGGGCAAGTCTGGTGCCAGCAGCCGCGGTAATTCCAGCTCCAATAGCGTATATTAAAGTTGTTGCAGTTAAAAAGCTCGTAGTTGGATCTCAGGCGCAGGCGGGCGGTCCAGCTCGCGCCGGTTCACTGCCCGTTGTCTCCTGCCCTACCGTCTGCCGGCTCTTTCCCACGGGTGCTCTTCGCTGAGCGTCCTGGATGGCCGGCGCGTCTACTTTGAAAAAATTAGAGTGTTCAAAGCAGGCCTCGGCTGCCTGAATAATGGTGCATGGAATAATGGAATAGGACCTCGGTTCTATTTTGTTGGTTTTCGGAACTGGAGGTAATGATTAACAGGGACAAACGGGGGCATTCGTATTGCGGCGTTAGAGGTGAAATTCTTGGATCGCCGCAAGACGAGCTACTGCGAAAGCATTTGTCAAGAATGTTTTCATTAATCAAGAACGAAAGTCAGAGGCGCGAAGACGATCAGATACCGTCGTAGTTCTGACCATAAACGATGCCGACTAGCGATCCGCAGGAGTTGCTTCGATGACTCTGCGGGCAACTTCCGGTAAACCAAAGTGTTTGGGTTCCGGGGGAAGTATGGTTGCAAAGCTGAAACTTAAAGGAATTGACGGAAGGGCACCACCAGGAGTGGAGCCTGCGGATTAATTTGACTCAACACGGCCAATACTGAAATGACTGACATGCCGAGACCACTTTCCTTGGGTCTAATATGGAACGGGTGCTGGATTTAGACCCTCGGAAATCTGGGGTTATGCCCTCTGTCGCTCGGTTGGTCTGCATTCAGTGTTTGATAAAGGCATTGACGGAAGAGCACTACCAGGAGTGGAGCCTGCGGCTTAAATTGACTTAACACGCCAATAATGTAGAATGACTGTCAAATCGAGAGCACCTTCGTGGGGTCTAATAGTGAACATGTGCTGGTATTAGACCCACAGAAGACAGGTCAGTCTCTTAACCCCCTAATAAAAGAGCGTCTGCTATGGTAATCTGGTCTTAACCCTGCAGAAATCGCAGGTTCCAGAAACTTGGCCATTGACAAACTAAAAAGCCCTCTATTGATACGTCCGGTCTATTATTGAACGGGTGCTGGAAATAGACCCTCGGAAGACAGGTCAGTTTTACCCTACTAATGACAGGGCGTTGCTACGGTAAATCCTGCTCAACTCGAGAGGAGCCGCAGACATTTGGTTCACGTACTAGGCTGATAAGCCAATGGCGCGAGGCTACAAGGTGAGGGATTACGGCCGAACGCCTCTAAGCCAAAATCCCGCCCAAAAGCTCAGCACGATTGCAAAGGGAGGCTTCGACATGGTGGGGACCTGGGGCTCCCGCTCCAGCCCCGCCCGGTCGAGCCGCAGAATGAGGTCTCTGCCGTCCGCCGACCAAAGCGGGCGACAAGCTGCTCGATATTCACCCCATACGGCGATGAGGTATGAAACCATTTGTAGAAGACTTAGTTCTCGGTCAGGGTTCCCTAAGCAGTAGATCAGCTACCTCACTGCGAACTGCTGAGACTCAACACTTGACCATGAGATATGTCCGCACACCAGGCGAACAACATCTCTGTGCAATGACCAGGCTTGTCTCCTGGTCAAATGCACTATTTCGAGAGGAATCACAGGTCGCTGACATTTGGTCCACGTGCTTGGCTGATAAGCTACCATCTGAGGGACTACGGCCAAACGCCTCTAAGCCAGAATCCCGCCCTAAATCTCAGCACCGCTGTGATGGGAGGCTACGACATGGCTGGGGCTTGCGTCTCAGCCCGGCCCGGTCGAGCCGCAGAAATGCACCTGGTAAAATGCACTCCTGCCTCGCTCTTTGCCTCTGTCTGCTATCAGTCATCCCAATGGACGCAGAAGAGATGCAGTCCAGCGGACATTGCACCTCCTGCCGTATTGTGACAACCTCCCGGGTAGCGGGGAATGCTAGGCGTACCATCACTGCAGATGAGCTGAGAAAATAAAGGGAGCAAAGAGATACCTCACTCAAATGCATATGCTACGTTTTTGGCAGGACGTGACGATCCTGGGACAAAGTCACACTGGACTGCCTCTCTTCCGGGATAGTACAAACTAGTACATAGTCCATCATATCATTGCCAAACCCTATAGACACGAGTAGGGAAGACTTGATAGTCCTGCAAGACAACTTCCTAAGAGAGACAACTCTGACCAAAAACAACTGCTGCCAAAGGCTAAGGAGGGCAACCCTACAGAAACGCCTGTTGAAATCGGATGCACTGAGCCACAGGCTTAACAAAATAAAACAGTGCAACGTAAATATCGCTGTAAACAGCGTACGAAGAAGAAGAAGAAGAAGAAACAAAAAAATCAGTGCTTGTTAAGAACAAGAGGAAAGACAAGACTGAGTACATTAAACTCTGAGGTAAACAAAAAAGTGAAAAAGAGCACCTGGCAGGATAAGAGAAAACATAGATACAATTACTGAATAGGCTGAAAAAGTAGCAAAACAGGGAAACATAAAAACACTATGTAATATAACTAGAATACTATCAACAAAATAAGAAGGATCACAACACACCAGAGAAAGGCAATGAAGGACAGATAATCTGCAGTGAAGAAGAGTCAATGAAACTAATGGGGGGAATATTTTTAAAGAAACTGTAAACAGTGACCCACCAATGTAAATACAAATCCAGCAACAAAACAGGTGATCATGCAAGCACTGAAGCCATTGAATGGGAAAGTGCCAGAACCAGACAGACATCTTGACTCCAAACTTCTTCCCCCCTTCTCAAACACCACAGAGGAGTTACGCTGGTTCATCAAAAAGGTATGAGAACAAGAAGCCGATTCCAAATAATGAAAAGAGAGAAAGCTAGAAAAATTAACAAAGAAAGGAACTCTTGCTTTCCCCAGTAACTGTTGAGGAATAACATTCCACATGTGAATGAATAATTCCTGACCAGAATAAATATTTATCTTATGAAGATGGAAAACAGGTAGAATAAGATGAGTGGTGAAGCCGAGAAACGCCTGGCAAAAAAAAGTGGAAGATGAAGTCAGCTTGATCGGGGGCTTGTAGGCAAAACTTAGACAATGCAGAATAGAAACAGATGGAGAGCATCTGTTTCAGTCCTATGTTCTAAGGGGAACCAGATAGATAAATGAGGATGAATGATGACAGTTTATAATGATCATGATTGACCTTATAGTTCCAGGAACTTCTGTACCAAAAGGTAGAGTGCCTCCAGCACTGAGGACAAATCGGCCATTGTTGTTCTGCACTTTGTCTTTGAGGAATATAGATACCTACAGAACATGTTAGTAAAAATTAGCATAAATCATGAAGATAATCACAATTGTGCATGGAAATGAAGCATACATATCAGACAGTTCAAATGACATTTACGTGCACCCTATTTACTTCTAAAATGTTGCATAAAGTCACAAAATTAATAGAAAATATTTTACAAATGGTACCCAGGATGACAAGAATAGGTCCACCAGCATCTTTCAAGCATGCTGTTAAAGTTAACTAGAGAGGGTTGTGTTTAGGGCTGGCAAACCTCATGTAAAAAACATTGCCATTATAACTGCCATTACAGAGTTCATAAACAGGCTTTGTGTAAATGGACCAACTGCACATTGGAATGAAAAGGTGAACTATTGTTAATACTTGGAAATAGGTTCCTTTAAAAGGAGCCAGCTGCTGCATTGGCCAATGCTCAACATTAAAGCCAAAATTTGAATGAAGGATGACAAATTTGAAGGGACAGAACTCCTCAGTCATGATGTAACAGTTCCCTCCAGAGCAAGAGAGTTTAGGACAGGGGTGATGTGGTTGCTGATAACAAAGGTACCTGAACATGTTAAAGCTTAAAGCTACCTGAATGCGTGTCAAGGTCACTCACCGTCTCAACAAAGAAAAACAGAGTTGGGACAAAGAATGTGGACAGGTAGGAGCTGACCACTAGCGTTCCAATTTGGGTAGTGGGAGAATGAGTGACAGACATATGGCAGCGGAGCTTGCTGCTATAGATGAGTGATAGGTGTGTAAAGTATTTCGTTCCAATAAGACTGAATAGAGCCCCTGAGATTCATTGGTCAGCTTTGATACTGCTTTAGTGTATATAACACAGACTCAAAGTTTAGCTCAGCAGGCTGGATGGGGAGGAGAGAAGAGCGAGAGAGTGAATGTAGATAGGAGTCTGGTTTAGCTCACCGACTTTGATAGAGGAGTGATTGATAGACTGTTGTACGAATGTTAGTGATAGAACAGGATCGCTCAAATAGGTGTGTGAGTTTTGTATTAATAGATAATCTGAACGTGTGTTGTAAGCAGGACACATTGTGAACGAGGTATGTCCAGATCGCCCGCCTGAGTGGATTTGAGTGAGGAAGTTTTTGATAAGGTGTGTTGAGGATGCAGTTAAAGAGATGTGTGTGTGATGTGTGTAGGCAATAGAACCGAGTTTTAGATAGTTGGGAATTCCATCAATAGCTAATGCTTAAAATTTCAGTTTTAGTTAATATGTATTTTAACATATATATATAATATAGAAATATTTAGTTAAGATCATATGTGTTTGTAATTTCACTACTCATTTTTCTGGTATGAGTATTATATAATAAATATGCCATCTGCTGTGTGCTATATTATTTTCAGTGTGTGGTCATGATTGATGTGGATGAGTGTGATAATGTTCTGAGTTAGAATAATCCTAGGGCAAACAGTGGGATCTGCTACAATGAGACCATTACCTTGTAGCGGCGAGGAGGCTTGCATGCTTTGACCAGGCAGTGAACTATGATAGGAACGTATGTATGGTCATCCAGACTAGACAGATCAATGAAGAGGAGATGTTGGGCATTGGGCGCAGGGCTAACAACTCTGCACCAGTAACAAAAAAACAATCATTATAGAAACTTCTACAGGAAATAAGTGCTCTAGATGTCTGGAAGCCTTGAGACAGAGTTCCTCTGTCAGTATAAACAGCCAAAAGGAAACTCATGTTAGGAAATCAAGTACAATAGGCATCAAAATGAAGATTAAAGTGAGTTTTAGAATGAGAACTATATTCTTGACAATCAAAATCTTATAGGCAATACAGAAAATGAAAAATTACAAATTGTATATTTTAGGCATCAGCGAAAACAAAGTGACAAACTTTAAACAAATTATAATTTGATCAAGAGAAACTATTCTATATTTAAGAAGAGATGATAACAAACACCCCTAAGGAGTCGCATTCCTTTTAAGATAGGGATTGAACAAACATCTTCTAGAACGGTAACCAGAGAATGAATGAATTGTGAAGGCAAAAGATTCAGCGAGAGGTATTAAAAACTCTCTTTTATAAAATGTTATGCTCCAATAAACGAGGCAGAAGAGGAAAATAAAGAAACATTCTATAGAAGACTCCTAGATATGGTAGACAAAATACACGCTCATGACATACTTTGTATTATGGGAGGTTTAACCACCAAGATAGGTAATAACAATAAAGACAGAGAAGCAGCAATGGCAACAAAAAGATATGAACGAAAATAGTGAAATGTTGATCAATTTCTGCATGGAAAACCAACTAATATTGAGAGACACAATTTTCCCTCACATAAATATACTTACATGGAAATTCCCAAATGGAAGAGATGAAAACCGGATTAATCCACTTTATGGTTAATAAATAAAGGGAAAAAACATTGCTAGACGTTAGAGTCAAAAGAGGAATTGTGGGCAGTGACCACCACATCATAATAGCTCAGATGTGGCGGAAACTAAGAAAAGTGCATTTGCAAAACTGATCCTTCTTCTTCTTCATCGTATGCAGTCAGACATCAACCTTTATTTTTTCGAAAAAAGCAGCGGTCATCCTGAGGCTGTCGACACTGCCATAGAGCTTGTCTAGTGTTGCCACTGGTGACGGCCACATCTGCATTCTCTGGTCCTTGTATGTCGGGCAATTTTGCAGCATATGTTCAGCGGTCATTTTCCCGGTGCCGCACGTGCATTCGTCAGTGCCACCTATCTTCAATTTATTGAATAGGTGGTACCTCAGTCTATTGTGGCCAGTGCGGAGTCTGAAGACCACGACCTGCTCTCTTCTGTTCAACTGGTAATAGGCATCGTTTTTTGTGTAGCCAGTATGTTCTGTTTCCCATTTGGTCATGTATCTAGCTCTAATAAGCCTTTTTGACTCTTCGTATGTCACACTAGTATCTGGTTGTGGTAGTCTTGCACCTTCTTTTGCCAGTCTGTCTGCCTCCTCGTTGCCTTGGATGTTACAGTGGGATGGAACCCATTGTACCACTACTCTTTTTGGTGCGGACTGCTGGCATAGTTGACAGAGTAGTGCTCTTAAATCATTAAGTTCAGTATTTTTCTGGCTTTTTAGTACTGTGACTACGGCCAGGGCATCTGTAAGCAGGACTATATGGCTTTCATTACTCTTGTTTATCATAATTTTTTCTACTGCAGCCCACAGTGCCTCAGCTTCTGCTCTGAAATTGCTTGAGTATTTTCCAGTTGCCACTGACCGTGTTACTTTTCTACCATTTAGTAGGCACAGGAATACCCCTGCCCCTCTGTTCTGTGTTGTGTTTGTTACAGAACCGTCGGTGTATGCATGGGTCCAGTACATGCTTGGGTAGTTTTTCGTTATGTACCTCAGGGTTGTATCTCTTCTTTCTTTTTCAGTCTGCCTGTTTTTGTTTCCAATACCTGGTATGTTTTCTACCACCTATGGAAATATATGCTGCCTCCAGGTAGGTAGTCGAACAGTAGGGATGGGCTTTGGTGTTGTTAATGCGTTCATACGGTCTTCACTCATCTTTGCTTTGGCTATTTCTGCAAAGTTTCTCCGCTTTAGTTTCCCATTTCCGAAAGTGTTTAGTCTCTGGTGCATTGGATGATCAGTCAGTCTTTTGAGTTTCTCTGCTTGCTGCTGGGCTCTGCAGTCTCTTCTGTCGGTCATGGATTGCAGTTTTGTAATCTTTTCAAGTTCTACAATTGGCGTTGACTTCATGCCTCTTGTTATAACTCTCATGGCTTGGTTTTGGAGTTTGCTAATTTTATCAAAGTTCGCCTTTGCTGCTGTTGTCCATGCCGCAATGCCATACTCGAGAACTGGTCTCACTCTTCCAGTGTACAGTTTCTTTAGTATTTTTTCGTCTGCTCCCCAGCTTGTGCCAGCAAGTTTCCTCATGATTGCCATTCTTTCTCTGGCTCTCATTCGGTTTCTCTCGATCTGACTTTTCCATGTCATGCGCCGATCAAATGTGACTCCCAGGTAGTTTGGGTTGTCGTTTGGCTGCAGGTATTTGCCGTCAAGACTTAATTTGGTGTTTTGGGGTTTGTTTGATAGCGAGAATATCGTACATGTCGTTTTTTCCTCGTTTATTTTGACCAGCCATGAGTTCGCCCACTCTTCCAGTGATGTTAGGGCCTGCTGCATCTGATTTCTTGCTATGGTGAGATTCTTTTCAGAGGTCCACATAGCCAGATCGTCTGCAAACATTGAGCTATGGACTCTTCTTGGTATATTCTCTGTTATGTCATTTATATATACCAGGAAGAGTGTGGGTGACAGTACTCCCCCTTGGGGTACTCCCTGTTCAAGTGTCACCTTTTTGCTCATCTGCCCTTGTACTTGAACTCTGGCTGTTCTGTTTTTGAGGTAGTGACTGATCCATTTGTACATTTTCCCACAAACTTCACTTCTTCGTAGCTTGACTTTAAGTCCATCTTTCCAGACTTTGTCAAATGCCTTTTCTAGGTCCGCCCAAACCGCTACTGTGTGTTTTTGCTCCTGGTAAGCATCTTCTATTTCCTGGGCTATGAGGATGACCTGATCCTCAGTGGATCTGTGCTGTCTTAAGCCTGCTTGCTGTGGAATTAGTATGTGTTTTTCTTCCAGATGCCACATCAGTCTGGTGTTTATCATACGTTCCATCAGTTTGCCTACGCAGCTCAGTAGGCTGATAGGCCTGTATCCATTTGGATCTGTTTTGTCTTTTCCTTTCTTTGGTACTGGTACAAGTACTGCGTCTTTCGATGCCTGGGGTACAATACCCCTTTTCCAGCTTTGGTTCAGGACTGATAGTAGTTTCCTCTTTGCTCTTTGGCCCAGCCGCATCAGCATTTCGTTTGTTATCCCGTCTTTTCCGGGAGATTTCCTTTTCTTTAATGTTCTCATGGCCTCTTCCATTTCATTCATTGTTAGTTTTGCTATCATGTGCTCCTCTGGTGCCATATTGATGTTGTTGTGCCCCTTTTGCTCTTCACTAATGTCTGTATGCCTGTCTGCAGGGACATCAAAGTGGTTTGCTCTGGCATAATGTTCAAAAAAGGCATTTGCTGCTTTTTTTCCAGTGAGCATGTTGTCGCCCTGCTTGATTGTAATTTGTTTGTTTCATGGAGTTTCGTCATTCATGGCTCTGACTAACTTCCATAGTTTGTTCCCTTCTTTGTCTAAATTGAGGCTTTCTGTTTTGTTTTTCCAGCTTTCTCTTCCTGTTTGGTTTAGAGTGTATTTGTATTTCGCCGTGGTGGCTTTGAGGGTGATATTTGCCTCCATAGATTGTTCTCGCTCTGCCATGTTCCTAGCATTTGTGACTGCGTCTTCCGCTTTCTGCAAATCATCATTTCAATAGGGCTTATAATTTTTCCTTGCCCCTCTTGGGATGGTTTCAGTGGCAGCTTGCATTATTGCTTTGCTTAGGCTTTCCACCATGGGCTTCATTTTGTTATTACGTGTGTTGATGGTTTCACGCAGCCCATCTGTCAGGCTTGCAAATCTGTCCCAGTCGGCTGGTTTGTAATTCCAACGTGGGAGCAGTTTTGTTTCCTGTGGGCCTACTTCCATATCAACTTCTACAAAACTGGTCCAAAATAACATGGTTCAATGATGACCTCCTGGAAGAAGAGAAAATTGCTGCATAGTTCACAGTCAAAATCAAGAACAGATTTAAAAGCTTATCAGAAGCATTAGATCTACAAGCAGGATCTTATTCTTCGCTCGTTCTCAATCTCCCACTACCAAGCCCTGAAAAGGGCTTTGCAAGTATCAGAATGTTGTTAAGAGAACGGAATGCGTTGTGTTGTAGCTTCCAACCTGACTGTGATATTTGCACCTTTCGGTCCAACACATCAGACATCAACAGGCATCGTAAGGTACCGGGTTAGCCATCCCTCTTCGATCCCTTCTCCTCAGCCAGTCTGCTCTGTCGCAGCCTATTCTCCAGGAGCACCATGTAAAGGTATTGAAGGGTCTTGGCAGCACTGGTTCGCTGGCCAAGATGCTAGTAGTCAGCTATGGGTTATTGACTGCTGCATCTCATGCACTGCCTAGCATTTGATCCCCAAGCAGGATCTGAACTGGATTAAGGATACATATAAATCAGTAATCAACAGATATTGGGAACCAACAAACGACAACATAAAGAATGAACAAGCAACCAAACAACAGAACACATAAAGGAACTGAAAGCAAGGCAAAATCATGTCAATCAAAGAGGTAAAAAGACAAAATAAGGAAAGAGCATGCAGAGTTATACAGACTGGTAAAAAAAGTGCTAGAAAAGATCAAAGGAAGTTCCTAGAACATCTGGCATAAAAAGCTAAAACGGCTGTCAGAACACCTGCATATATTATATAAAGTTTCCCAACAAATAGACAGGAATAGAAGTGACTGCAATAGTGAACCAATAAAGGACAGCAAAGGTAAACTCCTAACTACCCAGCATCAACAAGGCACTGCAATAAGTCTAGAACCACCAACCAAGCAAGAAATTATAAAAGCTATCAATTTCATCATCATCATCAGGTCATTATAGTCCTAGGACTGGTCAACACACTCATGAATTTTGTCCCTACATTTCTGCCTATCCTCTGCAGCCGTCTTCAGCTCAGCATATGTCGTCACAGCCATATCTCCGCAAGCTTGAAACAAAAAGGTGTTTCTAGGTATTCCTCTCCCTCTCCTTCCCTGCATAATGTCCTCCAAGACTTTTTTGACTGGGTCCTCTCTCCGCAGATTATGTCCCAACCAGCCAAGTTGATTTCTTTTTATCTTCTGTATCAACTTTCTCTCTTCTCCCATCTCCGCCAATACCTTTTCATTTGATTTCTTCTCGGCCCAGCTCACTATTTCCATCTTTCGGTAACACCACATCTCAAAAGCCTAAAAATATTGTTCTTCTCTTTTATTTATAGTCCATGTTTCAGAGCCATAAATTGCCACAGTCCAAACATATGTGTATAAGATTTGTTTCCTTAGAGACATACTAATGTTATTGGATGTAACAATTTTTTGTTTCTCTCTAAATACTTTCTTTTGCCATTGCAATTCTAGATTGTATTTCTCTATGGCATCGTGCATCTTCTATTATGGTTTGACCAAGATATGGGAATTGGAATACCGGTTCAACTTCTTTCCTTTTTATAGTTACTTTTACACTCGTTGGTTCTTTGGCTATGATCATTGTCTTTGTCTTCTCTATGTTCACTTTCATGTCATAGATATCTGCAGTGTTGCTAATTTCATTCAGCATTTTTTGTAAATCAGCATATTTTATTGCCCCCAGTTGTTCGCCCTTTACCTTTACACCCAGATTGCATTTCTTCATTGCTTCAGTTATCAACATCTCTTGAGTACACATTGAACAGGTCAGATGAAAGTGGACATCCCTGTCTTACTCCCTTTCTAATAGGTTCCGCATCCGTGAGCCCCTTTCTTAATGATATGATGGCTTTTTGGTTTGTGTATAGGTTCTGCATCAGCCGGAGGATTGGTTCTTCAATTTTGGCATGTTTGAGGATCTCAAAAAGCCTCTTCCAGGACACTCTATCAAAGGCTTTCTCATAATCTATGTAGCAGATGTACATGGGTCTTCCTCAATTATCATTTTCTTTGCAAGGAACTTCTATGTGCCAATTTCCTCTCTGGAGCCTGATCGTCTTATGTATCCAAATTGATTATCTTTCAACAAGCCCATCTATGTGGCTTGTTATTCTCTTTCTGATTATTGCCAGGAGAATATTTTGGAAGCATGTGATATCAGGCTTATTGTTCTGAGATTTTTGCATTCAGTTGCATTGGATTTCTTAGGGAGTGGGATTATTACTGTTGTAGTGTAATCCACCGGCCAATTTCCTGTGCAATAGAAAGCCTGTCCCAGCTGAACAAATCTACCCTGCATAAGTTCACCTACCGCCTTTAGAAGCTCTATACCTACTGTTTTGTCATTTGGGATCGTGCTAACGGCCCAATCAAATTCTTCTCGACCTATCTGTGTGTCGTCCTCTCCTACTACTTCTCACTTGTTTCATTTGAGATTTGAGCTGCATAGTTATTTTCTTCTTCATATAGCTCTGCCTCGTATTCTCTCCATCTCTCTTTCTTTTGGTCTGGGTCTGTGATGATGTTACCCAGTTTATCTTGTATGGCTTGTGGCTAGAACTCCCTTATTTTGTGAGCTGGTTTGTTTTATTTTCTTATTCATCAGGTTCGACCTCCCTTCTTTTTCTATTTGTTTGATTTCTCTACAGCTTTCCTCCCACCACTCATCTCTTGCTCTCTTGCACTCTCTGTCTATTTCAGTTTTTAGTTTCTTGTAAGTCTCTCTGCCTGCTTTAGTTTTCATGTTTTTCTATTTGCGGCACTCTGCCATTTTATGTATTATTTCCAAATTGATCCAGGGCTTCTTTACTGCAATTCCCATTGTTTCAGCTGTTTTTACTGCGGCCTTTTTCAGACTATTCTTCAGCCTTTGCCCCTCTGGCTTTTTTTGTGTAGTTTGTGAGAATCCCACCAGCATTTTGACCTCTTTTTGGAATGTAGCCCTCTTTTCATCCTCCCTCAGGACTTCTAAATTCCTCTTGCATCTTTTTGTTTGCCTTGCTTATGTCTTCTATCATAGCTGGTATTTCTGGGTTGTGGTCTGAATCTGCATCAGGGTAGACCATAGATTTGTTTTCCTACATTTTGGTTCTAAGATTTTTCCCCCGCATTTTTGGTTCCTAAACCTGGATTTCACTAAAACATAATCAATCTGGCTCCTCCATCTGTCTCCTGGGGATGTCCATGGATATCTCCTCCTGTAGGGTGTTTCATTCCACGTACTGGATACTGTGTCACTAAAACATACTCAATCTGGCTCCTCCATCTGTCTCCTGGGGATGTCCATGGATATCTCCTCCTGTAGGGTGTTTCATTCCACGTACTGGATACTGTGTCACTAAAACATACTCAATCTGGCTCCTCCATCTGTCTCCTGGGGATGTCCATGTATATCTCCTCCTGTAGGGTGTTTCTTTCCACGTACTGGATACTGTGTATTTCTCCTGTTCACAGAAACCAACTACTCTCTGTCCCGTTTCGTTTCTTATACCCAACCCATATCTGCCCATTATGTTCTTGTCTCTGCCCTCTCCCACTACCACATTCCAGTTTCTTATACCCAACCCATATCTCCCCATTATGTTCTTGTCTCTGCCCTCTCCCACTACCACATTCCAGTTTCTTATACCCAACCCATATCTCCCCATTATGTTCTTGTCTCTGCCCTCTCCCACTACTCTCTGCCCTCTCCCACTACTCTCTGCCCTCTCCCACTACTCTCTGCCCTCTCCCACTACTATCTGCCCTCTCCCACTACTCTCTGCCCTCTCCCACTACTCTCTGCCCTCTCCCACTACTCTCTGCCCTCTCCCACTACTCTCTGCCCTCTCCCACTACTCTCTGCCCTCTCCCACTACTATCTGCCCTCTCCCTCTACTCTCTGCCCTCTCCCACTACTCTCTGCCTTCTCCCACTACTCTCTGCCCTCTCCCACAACCACATTCCAGTTTCCCTTCAGTATAACATTATCCTTTTCCTTGCTCAACAACTCTTTACGTCTTTCATACATCTCCTCTACGTCCTCATCTTCATGTGCTGATATGGCATTTATAATTAGACTATGAACGTGTCTGATCTGGGCGTATTAATTCTGGTCATGATGAGACGGTGGTTTATCACCTCAATATCCACCAGAGCTGTTGAAGTCTTTTTATCTAGAATAATGGTCACTCCTGCTTGTCCATTATCATTGTCCGAGTCTACAACATCATACTCTTCGCTCTGAAAATCACCCTCCTTCTTCCATCTTATTTCACTCAGACCAAGGATGTTAATTTTTAGTCTTTTCATCTCCAACTTTATATTTTCCACTTTCCCTATCTTCATCATCGTTCTCACATTCTATGTTGCTAAATTTGTACAAGGATTTAGGGTTGCCAAGATGGTGACACGCCTGGAATACATTTTTATTTTCTATCAATCTACTGAAAATAAATAAAGCACCAGGGAAGGATGATATGCTAGCAGAAATCTTCAAAGTAGATCCAAACATGGCTGCTAACATAATATAACCACTGTTCGTAGATATATGGGAAAAAGAACAATTACCAATTGACTGGACACAAGGAGAAATAGTAACAATTCTAAAGAAATGAGACCTTTCTGACTGTAACAATTGGAGAAGAATGACACTACTCTCAATTGCATGAAAAATATTTGGCAAAATTATTATAATGAGAATTCAAGATAAAATAGACTAACGCATTTGTAAAGAGCAGACAGGGTTTAGAAAAGTAAGAACTAATGAGCACATATTCACCCTCAACATCTTAGAACAATGTAGTGAATGGCAAAAGACATTTGCATCAACTTTGTGGATTTTGAAAAGGCATTTGGCAGTGTGCACAGAGACAGTTTGTGGAAGATACTAAGACACTATGGCATACCACAGAAAATAGTTAACATAATCCCTCTTCTATAAAGATTTGTTCTGCAGCATGAAGAACTCTGACAGAACCTTCCCAGTGAAATCTGGATTAAGGCAGGGATGTGTCATGCCATTCTTACTATTTTAATTGACTGGGTACTAAAGAACGCTATTGAGAAACAACAGAGAGGTATAAGATGGACAACATTCCCAATGTTAGAATACCTCGATTGTGCATATGATATAGCCCTTTTGGCTCACAAATAATGCATATCCAGAATAAGTGTATCAAATTCAATAAAAATTGCGAAATAAGTAGGGTTGAAGATCAACACAAAGAAAATTCCAATTATGACCAACAGTGCAAACTAACAACCAGCGTCTCTAGGCTCTAAGAAATCAAATGTTAGAGAATATAGAACAGTTTACTCATTTACTCATTTCGGAAGTATGGTATTACTCCAAGGAGGGATATTGTTGTTTGCGAATGCCCACAATGAGTAGGTTACTGTTTTGTGCGCCCTGAAAAGGACGTTAAGTAGCCTCACACCTCGAGCGTGCTGATGAAGGTAGATCGTGGTCCTACAGATGGTTGTGCTATGCTTTGCTTCATCTGCATGTCACTCACTACTACAGGGATCACATCGATCCTTCACTTCATTAGCCAGGCTGCCATGAAAACAGCAAGTTTCCAGGGAGAGCTACTAAGAAGCCGAGTTGAGGGTCTTTTCCAGTATGTTCTGTCCGACTCTGACTAACATGTCTGACCACTATATTTTGCCTGACCAGACATTAGTCCTCCTCTCCCCAAATCTGTAGGCTACAAGATAGTAGTGTCTTACCGTCACTCAGCAGGAACACACAGGTTAATACAGATTAATAAAACAACAGAATGTGACAATGAGCATGGCTGTACATTTATATTTGTTCTTTTACTGTTGTTTGGACTGAGCTAGGGGTCACTCACCCTAATATGCATGTCTTGTAAGAAGCTCAGTAATGTCTGCCTAATTAGCTGAAACTCACCATGTGAAAGGGATGCGTAGGTCTGGCCGAAAAAAACAATGACAAATAATGTCAAGTGAAACAGATTCAGTTAACAAGTATCTCAAAATAACAGAGTAGCTCATGCAAAACAAAACGTTATTTAAATTGGTTTAAATGTACCATACCTACCTGTTATGTTGTATCCACATATTTGTAAGCAAATAGCACAGCATTCATAAACCATCATTCAATCTTTTCTTCCCATGGAACACTTCTTGCCATCAATTTCTATATAGGGAAGACTTCTTCAGATCTACCAACAAAGGCTTCAGTTACTTTAGTTTCCTCTGCTAATGTTTATGTTGAGATTGTCTTTGTCCTTCCCCCTAAACATGTCAATGTGGGCTCCAGTCTAAAATGCATTTCAAAACTTATGTCCTTAGATTTCATCTAATATCTCCAGAACCCTTGCATGTATCACCATGAATTTTTGCATGTGGTCAAATATTTCTCATAACTAACACTTTATAATTGTAATAGTGCAGATTGTCCATTTCGTACAACAGGTGACATATGTAGTCCACCTTCTGGCTTTCTTAGACATCACCATCTTCAAACGCCATACTGTTACCATTATTCAAGTGTATGCACCAACAGCAGACAAAGATGAACAAGAAGATGCCGATTTCTATGACAACCTCCTTGAAGTCCTCCGGCGACGTGACATCTATTACAAGATTATTGACCACTTTTTTGTGAATAAAATCAACTGTTTCACTGTAATAGCTTTTTCTAGAAGCCGATCCACAAGAGGTACACACATATAGGACCCAGTGGACGTCATTGTCATGAAATTGACCATGTCTTGTCCAATCGTAGATCGGCAACTGATGTCTCAGTGGTTGGTTCCTTCTGTACTGGAAGCGACCATCCCCTCCTCCATGCTCGTTTCCACTTTGATCTAAAACTTGTCAAGTTTCAGCAGCAGTGATCATGCCGTGGTCCAGAGACACTCATCAACCCCTTGATTGCTACCACCCTCGCAACTAGCAAGCAACTTGGAGCTTCTATCAGGGCCGAGAGACGCTCATCAACCTCTTGATTGTTACCACCCTCGCAACTAGCAAGCAACTTGGAGTTTCTATCAGGGCCCAGAGACGCTCATCAACCCCTTGATTGCTACCACCCTCGCAACTAGCAAGCAACTTGGAGCTTCTATTGACACCAACATCGATGCTGACTATGCAAATCTGGTTGCAACAATCACATCGCAGCATCAAATTAGCTACTCGTAGCTTTGCTGAACACCGCCAAATCATTTGTCTGAAATCTTGCAATGAATTTCACACAACATCAAAGCTGGGCATGGAGTCAATAATGAAAACACACTATACCAACCTATTCAGATCATCAGAACCCCATCCAATTGCCCTCCCATCCACTTTACCCCCTCTTCCAGACTTCCTGCCCTCAGAAATTGGCCATGCTATCGAGTCAATGCCATTTGGAAAATACCAAGGTGAAGATGACATCACTTGGGAGATCATCCGGGCTTGCAGTCTACCCCTTTACCAAGCCCTAGTGCAACTTTTTACATGCTATCTTCATTCGGGAAGAACACCTGCTGCCTGGCACAACTCAAGGACAACACTTGCACAAGAAGGGAGTCAAAGAGGATCTAGGAAACTATCGTCGAATTACTCTCCTCCCGGTCACTGAAAAACTGTTTACGAAATGCACCCTTTCCTCAGAGTCAGCACCACTCTAGATGAACCGCAACCAGTCAAACAGACAGGCTTTTCCCATTCGTACTGCACAAAAGACCATATTTCAACCTGTTGCCGCCTTATTGAGGCAGCTCGAGAGTTCCAGACACCCTTGATATTCACCTTCATTGACTTTAAAAAGGCTTTTGATTTGGTACAACCCCATTTTGTCTGGCGTTCACTGTTGAAACAAGGTACAGATCCTGGTTACATCAGAGTTCTCACCAACAGTTATACGAACTGCACTACCACATTTTATCCCTTCCAACGTCCAATTGTGGTACCAATTCAAAAGGGGATAAGTCAAGGGCGATCCTATCTCACCGACCTCTTCTCTGCATGTTTGGAATCAGTCATTAGCTCATGCAACTGGGACACCCCCTTTTTATCCTTATTGACTGCAGATGTCTCAATCCCCTTTGATTTGCTGATGACATAGTGCCCATCACAGAGTTCGCAGCAGAAGCCAATCAAATGATGCAGATTCTAGATGTAGAGGGCAAGAAAGCCGGTCTGAAGATGAATGTCTCAAAAACCAAAGTGTTGCGCAATAGCTTCGCCACTTGAGATCCTGTCTTCCTTGACGAGGTACGATTAGTACATGTCAACAAGTACATTTATCTTGTAAGTATTCTCAATATTGAGAATAACCTGGAACCTGAACTGACAAGACGTGGCTGCGCGTGTTGGGCAGCCTTCTGGTCTGATAATACAGTCCTGGATGTTTGTCATGACCAAGACCTATGAACCTCCCTCTTCAATTCCACTGTACTCCCTGTGATGTGCTACGGTGCCAATGTGGACACTAACAAAACTACTAGAGAACCAATAGAGAGTGACCCTGGCCTCTCGAGAGACGCTTGGTCAGAATCATTCTCCGGAACCAACATATACAAGGTCTCCATAATTCTGACATAAGATGATTGTTCCTGGTGAAGGATGCGGTAATCTATGCAGACATAGCAAAACATAGATGGCCAGGTCACATGTTGTGATGAAATGATGGTCGATGGAGCCCAGCGATAGCAGTCTGGTACCCCCGAGGTAAGAAGAGACTGTGGAGAAAACCTCCAATGCGTTGGTCAGACTCCATTGCTGTACGCTGCAACATCCTAGATGCCTCTAGAGAAGCACTTACCAGGCACTGGACTTACGTGGCCCAAGACAGGGTCCGCTGGAGACAAAGTTAGGACCTGCAGCTGCGCTAAGGAACGGGTCATCAAGATCAAGCATAGTGCAGATAATGCTATTTTCTCAAACTGACAAGTTTCTTTGAACTTTGTTGGTGAAATAATTATTTTACCCCTACAAAATATAATGTACAGTACTTGAACAAATTGCTCACTTTTGAAAAGTTAACAAATTCATAAATGTGAGTGCAGAACTTTATATAATGTATGCAGGTCACGTGTTCTGGCGGCTTTTTCTGTCAGATACTCTATGAGCTTCCTTTAATCTTTTCTTGCGCTTTTTTTACCAGTTTATTTAACTCTGCATCAATCAATCAATCAATCAAAGCCGATGCTCCTCTCGGTACATAGATCATTGACAACATCCCACCAGATTGCACGGACCTGGACTGCTTTTTCTGCCTCTCCAGGTGTAATCATTTCATTTTAGTTCTTTCTCACGTTCTCTTCTCCACGTATTTTTGGGTCTACCTCTCTCTTTCTCTTCCACTGAACTATTTTTTTGCCTCAATGTCGTGATGACTAACATTTTCCATTTCAAACTGCATTTATTTCTTGTCATTGTTTGTTGAGTAAGAGATTTGTCAAGAGTGGCACGAGTTTTGAAACATATTATAACTTGTTAGATTGGTAGGTTATCTCAGGAGGTTATATCCTGTTCTTTCCTCTTTGTATTTTGACAGCTCAAGGATGGTGATAATTACAACAATTGTTCCCTGTAACTGATGATGCAGTTCTTAAAAGTGTATTAATTACTGAAAGAAGGCAAGCATGTGACTGAACAGTTGATGAAAGTACGTTCTCATGAGATTACTAAACCAACTTATTTTCTGCCTGGAAATGTATTTTGTTCAAGAAGTAGACCATATTTTGAATGTCGTCATTCCGCATTCTGTCTCTCCAGGAAACACAGATGACTTTCCTCAAACACTTCATTTCACACATCAAAATTCTGCTCACATGCGCTCTGGACAGAGGCCATGTTTGGTACTGGTAGCGCAGAGTCTGCATAAATATACTGTTTATCAGCTGTTGCTTTGTTGCCAAAATTATGCTCGGGTACCTAAGCAGTGGTGACGGCTGATAAGTCACAGCAGATGCTTTCTGACACCTAGTCTCAATTTCGCTGTCGATCCTGCCGTCTGCTGAAAAAATACTGCCCAAATACTTGAACTCATGGGCCTGTTGAAGAGCAATATCATTTACACTTATCTTGAGTGGCCTGGGTGTTCTACTGATCATCATATGTATTTACAATTATTTCCCTGTGGCATTTTATATGAACATAATTGTATGGATTTGATGGTTAGCTACTGTAACGCTGTTTACCTTACCTGTGATACTCATCATTCTTATATGATGTGACATTTCATAATCAAGATGGCGCAAATGGATTACCAGGAACGACTGACTATTTGTTCAGTTGTCATTGCCATTGATATTTTTGTGACTTGTATCTTTGGTTTGCGCACATCATCACAATTTGTCTGGATTACCTCTGCTGCCTGTTGTGGGTTTCGAGAAAGCTGGATTAATCATAGTGTGTTTGTTCTGTCATTATGTGTTCGGCTTTGACTTTCATTTTGTGGCATGACTTTGTGAATATCTGAAACATTATTCGGTACTTATAGTTTCCTATGCCATTTGTTATGAACATAGAGATTTAGGTCTGGTCATCCAACATTACCAAACTATTGGATGTCCCACCCCCGTTGCCTTGGTGGATACCTGTTTACGGGAAAGGCTTTCAGTAAACGCTAAGAAAGAATCTGCATCCTGTGCTATTTGCAGTTGTCTCAATAATGTCTTTCCCACTGACCAAAGGTAGCTCAGGATGAAAGAGTGAGGTTGGCAAATTGCGCAAATTTTTCTCACTTTAATCAAAATCACTGAGCAAGTCATCCATTTCAGCGGACAGAACAAAAGCAAAAGATTGAATTTGTTCATGTATTTACAACTTAGCACTTTACATTTTACTGGAGAAACAACAAAATAGATGCAAGGTTATTATGTAGACATCATTATCAAATGATGTACCTACCTCAATCAACTTTCCATAGACATACTCCACCTGTTTTCTCACAGTATCACTGTCCTCAATATATGATCTCAAAGTATCCATATGGTTGAGAGTGATAAGGTAGATGTCCTTTGGCCGCAAAGCAAGGGAAACTTGATACTTAAATGCCATGGTCATCAAATCATAAAGCTAAAATGATGAATGAAAGTACATGTGCCTAGGGTCACAGAGACAAAAGAAAAAAGCTAATTCACTAAACTCTTGCTGTGTGTTACTACAAAGCATAGTCAGTAAGTAGGTCACAACAAACTGATATAGGATAGTTGAAAAATGTAGTTGGTAATTTCTAAGGGTGTCATAGTGGTAGCAACATTCATATACCCAGCTTTGAGATTATACTGTAGGTAGCAGATGTTAGGTACCACATGCATTTGTGCAGCTCAAATACAAGAAGGCATCCGAGCTTACAGAGTGTACAATCAAAGAACAGCGTGCTGTTGTACGTTTTGGGGGGAGCAAAAGGACTTCTGCAAAAGATATTTATAAGGAAATGTTACGGTGATAAGTGTTTTTCATATTTGATATTTTTCATATGCCAAACTGGGTCGATAAATTGTCACAAGGGACCTAGTCAGCCTATTCAGATTGTAACAGAAGCATCTGAACGGTGGGTTGGGGAGATGATTTGAGTTGACAGGCAAGTAATGATAGACATTGTAGCAACTGGTATAGGGTTTTTGTAAGGTTTAGCCTACACAATAATGCATGACCGATTGAATTTCTGGAAAGTGTGTACATGGTGGGTACTCAGACAACTGACTGATGAACACAAAATGAATTGAACAGGCCTGTACCTGCACAGACTAAGCAATGGGATAAGTGTATCAATGTTGATAGAAATTATAATGAGAAATAAGGGACAATTCAGGTACAATAATAAATGGTTTCCAAGTTTTCATCTCTTTAATTTAAAAAAAAATAGCCACTTATGGTCTATTTCCAATGTTCGGAAGTCATGAATTATATAACTATGTTGTATATATAAGACATTAGACCTTTGCAATCAATTTTGTGTTTATTTGTGAGGAGCTGAGACAAAACCAAAGGACCCATTGAGTAGTCAATTGTCTTAAGAAATCAACACCATCACCTACAAACAATAGTTTATTAATTTTACTGCTACTTCTTATTCTTCTGCATTCGTTCTCAATCTCCTGCTACCAAGCCCTGAACAGGGCTTTGCAAGTAGCAGTATGTATGTAGTCTGTAGAACGGACTGTGTTGTGTTGCTAGTTTACAGCTTGACTGCAATATTTGCACCTTTCGGTTTGACACATCTGTCTTCAGCAGGTTTTTACTACTAAATGTCATTGTGTTCAGTTCAAGTGCCATCTCCACATCAAATGTTGACTGCAATGGATCTCCCTATCTTGGCAATTTTGAAGTTGACAATATTAATGAAAATGGACAATGGCTCTTAGAGTTGTGTCTATCATGAACTCTGTCTGACCATCTCCCATTTTTAGATAAAACCCAAACATATCATGGATGCATCAACAATCTAAGCACTCACATCATTTAGATTAGTTTCTCATCAGAAGATCTCTTTTCAAGTGTGCATTCCTGATGCGCTTCTACCGTAGTGCAGACTGCAATACTGAACATTCATTGGTTTGCTGTAAAATCAGATTGAAGCCAAGAAAGTTCCACCACAGTAGACACAAAGGTAAGCCACGCTCCAATATAAGTAAAATGTTGGACCCTGTGCTGATCAAGAAATTTAACAATGCTTTTTGAGAAAACTCAATACCCCACGTTATAGCACCCCTGTTAGAGACCTGAGAACATCTATGAAACACCATTTGTAGCACTGTAACCTTCAGAATAAGAATTGTTAAATCAGATGACTGCTTTGAGACAAAACTAAATGATATGATATCCATCAGTGAGACCAAGCATGCTGCTTTGATTAAATACAAGCACCTTCCAAATGCAGGTACTATGCACACCTTCAAGCCCACCAGAAACCACGTTCAACAAAAGTTTTAAATGAGTACTGGCTCCAGCTCAATGAAAACATCTCGACTGCAACACAAACAGGGAACATCAGACACATACATGATGGTATAAAAAGAAGCTTTTGGTCCCATAAGTAGGAAGACAGCACCACTCAAAACTATCACTAGCGAGACAACAACTGACAAAGGAAAACAGATGAAGCAACAGGTTGAGCACTATTCTGAGCTCTACTAACATGACAATATCATCACTCTCATAACCCTTCTTCTTCTTCTTCTTCATCGTACGCAGTCAGACAGTAACCATTATTTTTTCGAAAAAAGCAGCCGTCATCCTGAGGCTGTCGACACTGCCATAGAGCTTGTCTAGTGTTGCCACTGGTGATAGCCACATCTGCTCTCTCTGATCCTCGTATGTCGGGCAGTTTTGCAGCAAGTGCTCAGCGGTCATTTTCCCGGTACCACACGGGCACGTCAGTGCCACCTATCTTCAATTTGTTGAATAGGTGGTACCTGAGTCTATTGTGGCCAGTGCGAAGTCTGAAGACCACGACCTGCTCTCTTCTGTTCAACTGGTAATAGGCATCGTTTTTGGTGTAACCAGTATGTTCGGTTTCCCATTTGGTCATGTATCTAGCTCTAATAAGCCGTTTTCACTCTTCGTATGTCATACTAGTATCTGGTTGTGGTAGTTTTGCACCTTCTTTTGCCAGTCTGCCTGCCTCCTCGTTGCCTTGGATGTTGCAGTGAGATGGAACCCACTGCACCACTACCCTTTTTGGTGCGGCCTGCTGGCATAGTTGACAGAGTACTGCTCTTAAATCATTAAGTTCAGTATTTTTCTGGCTTTTCAGTGCTGTGACTACGGCCAGAGCATCTGTAAGCAGGACTATGTGGCTTTCATTCCTTTTACCTGTCACCATTTCTTCCACTGCCGCCCTCAGTGCCTCTGCCTCTGCTCTGAAATTGCTTGTGTATTTTCCAGTAGCGAATGAAAGTGTTATTTTTCTGCCATTTGGTAGGCTCAGGAATGCTCCTGCCCCTCCGTACTGTGTTGTATTTGTTACGGAACCGTCGGTGTATGCATGGGTCCAGTCCATGCTTGGGTAGTTTTCTGTTATGTAACTAAGGGTAGTGTCTCTTCTTTCTTTTTCAGACTGGCAGTTTTTGTTTCTAATACCTGGTATATTTTCTACCATCTATGGAAATATATGCTGCCTCCAGGTAGGTTTTCGTACAGTAGGGATGGGCTTTGGTGTTGTTAGTGCGTTCATGGGGTTTTTATGCATCTTTGCTTTGGCTATTTCTGCAAAGTTTCTTCGCTTTAGTTTCCCACTTCCGAAATTGTTTAGTCTCTGGTGCATTGGATGGTCAGTCAGTCTTCTGAGTTTCTCTGATTGCAGCTGGGCTCTGCAGTCTCTTCTGTCGGCCATGGATTGCAGTTTTGTAATCTTTTCAAGTTCTACAATTGGCGTTGACATCATGCCTCCTGTTATAACTCTCATGGCTTGGTTTTGGAGTTTGCTAACTTTATCAAAGTTCACCTTTGCTGCTGTTGTCCATGCCGCAATGCCATACTCGAGAACTGGTCTCACTCTTCCAGTGTACAGTTTCTTTAGTATGCTTTCGTCTGCTCCCCAGCTTGTGCCAGCAAGTTTCCTCATGATTGCCATTCTTTGTCTGGCTCTCATTCGGTTTCTCTCGATCTGACTTTTCCCTGTCATGCGCCGATCAAATGTGACTCCCAGGTAGTTTGGGTTGTCGTTTGGCTGCAGGTATTTGCCGTTTAGACTTAATTTGGTGTTTTGGGGTTTGATTGATAGCGAGAATATTGTACATGTGGTTTTTTCCTCGTTTATTTTGACCAGCCATGAGTTCGCCCACTCTTCCAGCGATGTTAGGGCCTGCTGCATCCGATTTCTTGCTATGGTGAGATTCTTTTCAGAGGTCCACATAGCCAGATCGTCTGCAAACATTGAGCTATGAACTCTTCTTGGTATATTCTCTGTAATGTCATTTATATACACCAGGAAGAGTGTGGATGACAGTACTCCCCCTTGGGGTACTCCCTGCTCAAGTGTCACCTTTTCTTTAATGTTCTCATGGCCCATTTCATTTCGTTCATTGTTAGTTTTGCCATCATATGCTCTTCTGGTGCCATATTGATGTTGTCGTGCCCCTTTTGCCCTTCATTAATGTCTATATGCCTATCTGCAGGGACATCTATGTGGTTCGCTTTGGCATAGTGTTCAACAAAGGCGTTTGCAGCTTTTTTTCCAGTGAGCAAGTTTTCGCCCTGC
Source organism: Ariolimax columbianus (assembly GCA_036924085.1). Lineage (NCBI taxonomy): Eukaryota > Metazoa > Mollusca > Gastropoda > Stylommatophora > Arionidae > Ariolimax > Ariolimax columbianus. The sequence goes on along the minus strand of JAVGWX010000023.1, from coordinate 14,504,220 downwards.
TTGATGGTAATTTGTTTGTTTGACGGAGTTTCGTCATTCATGGCTCTGACTAACTTCCATAGTGTGTTCCCTTCTTTGTCTAAGTTGAGGCTTTCTGTTTTGTTTTTCCAGCTTTGTCTTGCTGTTTGGTGTAGAGTGTATTTGTATTTCGCCGTGGCGGCTTTGAGGGCGATATTTGCCTCCATAGATTGTTCTCGCTCTGCCATGTTCCTAGCATTTGTGACTGCGTCTTCCGCTTTCTGCAACTCATCATTCCAATAGGGCTTATAATTTTTCCTTGCCCCTCTTGGGATGGTTTCAGTGGCAGCTTGCATTATTGCTTTGCTTAGGCTTTCCACCATAAGCTTCATTTTGTTGTTCCGTGTGTTGATGGTTTCACACAGCCCATCTGTCAGGCTTGCAAATCTGTCCCAGTCGGCTCGTTTGTAATTCCAACGTGGGAGCGGTTTTGTTTCCTGGTGGCCTGCTTCCATATCAACTTCAAGCCTAATTGGTCTGTGGTCGCTACCTGACAATTGGTTTAGCACCTGGTGGTCTATTTTATGGTGAATGTCCATTGTGGAGAAGGCCAAATCTGGAGTCGAGGTGGTATGCCATGTTCTACAATAGAAGCTAGGGCTATTCTCCGGCCTATTGATTAGATGGAGATTTGTGTCTATCTCCCAATCTTCCACTTCGTCACCTCTGCTGTCTGTGTCCGAGTATCCCCATCTCTCCGAGTGGCTGTTGAAGTCTCCAACTACTATGCAGTTGGAGTCTTTGACTTCCATACTCGAGAGCGACCGGTCCTTATTTGGTGGTCCGTACAGGTTGAAGATGCGGATCTTCGTCTCTTGAGCCATTATGTCAACTCCTACAATTTCTGCTTGTCACAGCCCTTCTATTCTGAGCTCTACTAACATGACAATATCATCACTCTCACAGCCTTTCTATTCTGAGCTCTACTAACATGACAATATCATCACTCTCACAGCCCAATCTATTCTGAGCTCTACTAACATGACAATATCATCTCTCACAGCCCTTGATGCTGTCAAAAGCTATAAAAAAGCAGGGAACACGGCAGTTACAGAATTCCACCTTCCACCTAATTTGAACAAGTGTTGTAAAGGTACACTCTTGCAACAGCTGCATATGTTATGCCAGTGCTGGAAAGAAGTTATTGTACCTCAAGATATGAGAGTTACGGATATTATAAAAATATAGAAGTGATAGATGTGACTGTGATAACTATCAATGCGTCTCTCTGTGCATTGTTGTAGACAGTCTTCGACAAAGTCATCTTACTATGGTTATAACAAAGGATGAGTGTACCCAAAGTTGCAGTGTGGATTCAAGTCTGGATAATCAACAATCGACATTATTTTTTTTCCACCAACTTCAGAAAAAGTCACCACAGTAGAATCATCTTTTCTATATTGTTTCATTGACATGACAAAGGCATTTGATTTGGTTAGCAGGGATGGACTCTTCAAAATATGCTGTTAAAGCAAACTACTACAGTTAATAATATCGTTCCATGAGGTCATGAAAGGAAGTCCAATTTGATGGTAGTATATCACAATGATTTAGTATTTGCAGTAGTGTTAAAACAAGTCTGCTTTCTGGCCACAACACTATTCTCAATCATCTTTGTTCTGCTACTAAAGCATGCATTTGATAACACAAGTGAAGGAATCACAAGGCTGTTTAATCTTGCAAAACCAAAACAAAGATCAGGTAGGTCACCATTAGAGACTTATTTGTTGATGATGATGCAATTGTCATCCACAGTAAATAGGATAAATCCAAGATGTGCACACATTTGGGTCTCACAATAAGTCTCAACAAAAACAAATGTGCTGGGACAGGAAGTAGATGCCACACCAACTCTTAACATCGGTAATTATTAATTGGAAGCTGTACACCAATTCACGTACCTGGGGTCCCTCATCAGTGACAAGCTCTCTCTAGACCCTAAAATTTATAGTTGCATTGACAAATCTGCTGCAACATTTGCTCATCTCACAATGAGCATTTGGGAAAACAAGAAACTTACAATTAAAAGCAAGGCAATAATGCACATGTCATGAGTATGCTCATGGTTGTAAAACTTGGCATCCTATGCAAAACAAGAACAAAGATTTTAACACCCTCCATATACATGGCCTGCAATCCATCAATGGAATTACATGGAGGGACAGAGTAACAAATGCAGAGGTGCATTCCCGTACTGGTCTCCCAAACATGTACACTCTCCTCAGGCAGCAGAGACTATGATGGGTTGGCCATGTTCATTGCATATAACAGTTGGCACGTGACAAAAGAACAGTCAAACAACCCCAACTGAGGCTCAAAGATGTGTATTAGCAGGACATGAAGGCACTGGACATGGATCTGACATCCTGAGACGATGAAGCTGCAGACAAATCCAAGTGGAGATGTACCTCGAAGAGTTACCTCAGACTCGGTGAAAAGAAGTTCTTGCAATGCGAAGAAAGGAAATGACAAAGTCGAAAGGGAAAAGAAAACCAAAAACTCAGTAGAGAGCTACCACTCCAAGGTTGCATCATCCTATAGTCAGTCATGACTGAAATGGATTCTTAGTTCTTAGTCGACCTGTACTTCTGCAGTTGCAGATGCCCCTCTGCAGGTTCCAGCTCTGGTATGAGCTGGATGTAGAAGGATTTCCTGCTTAGCAGACAAGGCTCGAGCAGCTTATTACTCTGCTGCATTTGGACAAGTGCTGCGGTGGGTGGTTAACCAATGTGCAAGTCCATCTTAATAAACTCAAACATTAGAGCAAAGTAGACCTGCAGCCTGTTAGGCGCCATCTATGCTGCACTTAATAAACCACCTAACCATAGTCGGTGTTATGCCATATCCCACAGCTAAATGTCTCTTGTCCTTGTCATACACAAAGACCTCGGCAGACCACTCGGGACTGAAAGGGATTACTACTACTATATTATAATCAATGGAAAGCCATAGTTGTTAAGGATTTTCTAATGTAATGGACCAGAAACACCTTACAGAAATTAATGAAGTTTATGCATTTTCAGATTAATATAATTAACTAAAGGTGAAGATTTAACTTAACTTAACTTCTTTATACTGGTTTAGAAGACTCTACAGAGTCTGTATACAACCAGTTTCTTGGAGGGTGGTTTAACCAATGTGCAAGTCCATCTAATAGACTCAACACTAGAGCTAAGTAGATAATTAGACACTCAGCCAGTTAGGTACAAGAAACTTTTTGGTAGATTCTTAGCTAGAATATTGAATTTTGTCCTGGCAGTGGTCATTAAGCCTACTCTTTTCAATTTCCAACTGCCAAGGGATTTTGAACGCGCTCGACACTGCACAGGAGCCCAATCCCACTATCCAGAGATCAGGGTAATTTTTACCAGAAGACCCACGTGAAAAAAATCCCGGTCTCCACCGTGATTTTAACCCGCGACCTACGTGAAAAAAATCCCGGTCTCCACCATGATCTGAACCTGTGACCTCCAGCACCCGAGGCGTACACCTTACATCGAGACCACCGAGTCCCCTCTTTGTTCTATGCATTTTATCTATGCATGATCATGTCGATCTAAAACCAACCTGATCTTCGTTAAGTTGTTCATCCACTGAGTCCTTCTAGCATAGCACTTTTCCTGGTCAGAGCATTATGCGATACCAGTTGTTCTGATAGGTCGCCCTTCTCTGACATTTTCACAGTAAGGCCGGCATTCTCCTCACTCTATTCTTCATTGACAAATTACAATAATTGTGCAAGTTACATCAATGTGCTGCCTTTAACATATCATTAGTAATTCCATCGTCAACATCTGACTTGTGGTTCTTTATTTTTCTAACATCTTTGTTTAATCTCAATTAGTGTAAACACATTTAAGATACTGGCATAGTAGGTGTAGTGGTTTCATCATAAAAGTAAGAGGTTATTGATGGTTGTGGTCTATTTAACAGCTCTGTAAAATGTTCTGCATTGTGGTCTATACAGTACATATAAATTCTTTTATGTACTTCTATATATTGTTCTGCTAGTGTCCTTATACAGAATATTGCTTCTCTTGTTCCACTGTTCTGTCGAAGTTCAAATTGTTTACCTGGAACTTTGTTGCCTACTGTATACCTAATACTTTTCTACCCTGTAAAATATTTAGAAGTATTTTAATGGTGAACTGTTAGGCTAACTCTTAAAAAAAATTAACATCAGCAAATCATTTTCTTCAATGTGGCATCAAGATAGTTGGTGATTACTACTGCAACGAAGTGCTGATGTGTTGTCTTTTTGTTGATCTGAGGGAAATGTCAGAATTCTTCATCTTTTAACTGCTCATCATGCTAGAGAAACACTTTCTGCTCATTCAGGAGACACCTGAATTCATCAAACTGAATTTAGGCCAACATATCTTGACACCATAGACTATAGGATTTGTTGTGTTTTGCAAGAGAATGTCTACAAAAAAAATTTTGCAACATGGATGAGCTAAGAAAATGGATGAAGAAGGTATGAGATAAGCTAGAACAGCACACCATGAGAATGTCGTGCACTCGAGTTGGCAGTGAACATTCTGAGCACCAACTGAAATAAGTAAAATGTAAGTAAACATTTTGTCACCATATTTCATAACACCGTGTCATTTTCAGCCAACTATTAAAAATAGATGTAAAGGTCATGAGTTTCTCAGCTTCACCTTGTACATCTTTTTTAACAAGGATATCAGAAATATATTTTGTGACAATCGTTTTAAAGAAATGTCCGTTACCTTGTCCATACTAGCAGCATTTAATCTCATTATGGATGCATGAGCTAGCCTGTCAAATACTGTTCGCATGGCTTTCTTTGAGTACAAGAGCTGAGGCTTGAAAAGTTCCTCAATGAAACGCTGATGAAACATTGTGGCCACTATATCATGAAGAACTGGAAGCAAAATATAAAACAATCATAAAGAAGTTAATACTACATGCAATTAAAGATGGTTAGTTTCACTTTAGTAGGTTTATGCGAATGTTCTAGCGAATTAACACGAGTAAGACGGGTGTTCAAAATGGTGGGGGCAAGTCGCTCTGAGGGATGGGTGAAGAGTTAATGTATCACCAATATTGAAGTGTCTAGTTATCATGAAAAGAGATTGGTAGGGTGTAGGGCTGCCAAGTACCATAGTTGCTAAAAGACACAGACAACATGGATAGGGGGTTTGAGCTGCGTATGAATTGGTGACAAGCTGTCACAGTAAGATTGAAAGGGAGACAAGATAGCCAGGGAAGTTGGTAGTGGCTGAAGAAAGGAGGAACTTGACAGGCCGAATAGAGGCACAAGCGGGATGTAGACAGAAGTACCTCATGATCAGCAGCCATGTTAGTTAGGGAGGAGCATAGGAGTCAATAAAGGCCAAAACACAACAGACAGAGCTGGCTAGGACGTTATCCACCATGAGTTCATTTGGCTTTCTTCTTCTTTTGTCCTACTGTCCTTGCCGTATGTAAAGAGACGGGATACATAGATTCCTTGTTATCGGCAAGTGGAAGACGTGCTGTCGATAGGTGTAACTTCCTGAGTGTGTCAGGGACACCCTCGATCCACTGACGTCGAGGTCTGCACCTCGCTTGTGGATCGGAGACCTGCATATGATATACTCTTTATGCAGGCTGGTCAGAATGAATTCTTACTAAATGCCCAAACCACTTGAATTGTTGAGAGTCAATGTATGCACTGACTGAGTTTGTCCTCACTGTCTGCCTTAGCGTGGTGTTGCAGATTCAGTCACATATTGTCTTTCAATGTAGGCACTGACTGAGTTTGTCCTCACTTTCTGCCTTAGCGTGGTGTTGCGGGTTTGATCTAATATTGTCTTTCAATGTAGGCACTGACTGAGTTTGTCCTCACTGTCTGACTTAGCGTGGTGTTGCGGGTTTGATCACATATTGTCTTTCAATGTAGGTACTGACTGAGTTTGTCCTCACTGTCTGCCTTAGCGTGGTGTTGCGGGTTTGATCACATATTGTCGTTCAATGTAGGTACTGACTGAGTTTGTCCTCACTGTCTGCCTTAGCGTGGTGTTGCGGGTTTGATCACATATTGTCTTTCAATGTAGGTACTGACTGAGTTTGTCCTCACTGTCTGCCTTAGCGTGGTGTTGCGGGTTTGATCACATATTGTCGTTCAATGTAGGTACTGACTGAGTTTGTCCTCACTGTCTGCCTTAGCGTGGTGTTGCGGGTTTGATCACATATTGTCGTTCAATGTAGGTACTGACTGAGTTTGTCCTCACTGTCTGCCTTAGCGTGGTGTTGCGGGTTTGATCACATATTGTCTTTCCAGCTGCACTCCTCATACCGTGCATCTCACAGCTCTGGATCTTACTCTTATGGATTGCTAGTAAGGACCAAGATTTACACTGATAACACAATGTAAGAATAAATAGTGTATTTATCAGCCTCCGCTTAGTTGAAAGAAGCACTCTAGGGTGTTTTTAAATCGGTGCAATTTGATAGTGAACACTGTTCGCCTTCTGAATTCTATGTGCAGTCTCTCTGTCCACTCTGCCATTCTCAGTGAACATACTACCTACGTATTGGAACTCCTGTACTTGCTTGATACCAAAGTCACTGATGTGGAAACTTCTCTGCATTTATTCATGTGTTAGCAACATAGTCTTATCTGTGTTGATCTTTATGTCATATTTGTTACAAGTAAAATGGAGATAGTTCAGGCGGTGTTGTATGTCTTCCCTATGTTAGTAAAAGATGACCTGATCATCAGCAAATAACAATTCATTGAAGTCGTACACCACTCAACACTGGAAACCAATTTGGCATACCTGCATTTGTTCATACTGCACCTTCACTGTTTACCCATGATGCACAAATGCCATCTAGTAGTTGACCATCCACACCATATTCCTCCATTATCTCCCATAGCCTACATCGGTATACTCGGTCAAATGCCTTTCCTTGATCAATGAAGGCCACGTGGAGTTTCTCATTGTATTCTTATGGTTTTTTTTCATTTAACTGTCTAAGCGTAAATATTGCATCCGTACATCCCCCGTTTTTCCGGAAGTCTGATTGTGAAGTACTGAGCAGCAGCTCCACAATAGCTCGAATTCGTTGCTCAAGGACTAGTATGAAAATTTTTCCAACTAGGCCTCTATTAGAGCTGCAATCTTTTTTGCTCCCTTTTTTTTTACAAAAGTCTGTGAAATATTTCTCCCATCCGTCTCTTATTCTTTCAGGTTCATAGAGTGGTTGCCCCTCTTTGTCATTGACCACCGTGTAAGGACTATATTGTTCATCTCTCAACCGCAGAGAGCAAATTTTTCTATAAAAATCTCTGGGAGATATTGAACATTACTCCACATATTTTTGCGAATAATTTTCTTTCTCCTGGTATACAACTATCCTGGCTTTACGTCCTGCCTCCTTATTAGAAGTAGTCTTCTTCTTTCTGAGATCGTCGACATTTCTTAAAATATATTTCTTGTCATTGACTGCAGTCTTCAACTTTTCATTTCACCATATCGTCTGTTTCTTTCTAATACCACCTTTTCAAGTTGCACAACACTCCTTAGTCAAAACACTAGTTATAGCGAACTATTTTTGCCATTGTTCCTCTATTGTTCCTCGCTCCTTGCTCGATAATTGCCTAAATGAGAGGGACGATGAACCAACCCCAGTGACGGTGCAAAAATCAGTGACAAACAGGTTGTAATATTTGTACGCTCAGTTTTTGATCTTGCTGGAAGGAACAACAAGCTGAGTCGGTAAACTCAGCAGTGAGAGATAAATGACAAACAGGTTGTAGGTTTCACAAGCTCAGTTCTTGAGCATGCTGGAAGGAACAACAAAGTGAGTTGGTAAACTCAGCAGTGAGAGAATTGGTGACGAACAGGTAGGTTTCCGACGCTCAGTTCTTGAGCGTGCTGGAGGGAACAACAAGTTGAGTCGGTAAACTCAACATTGACAAACAGGTTGTAGGTTTCACAGGTTCAGTTCTTGAGCATGTTGGAGTGAACAATAAGCTGAGTTGGTACACTCAGCAGAGAGAGAACTGGTACATAGAAATTGAAGTCAGAGTCTGTAGGGTGTAACCTTAAGCCTCAGGGAGCACATCCTCTCAGAAACGAGTGAATCATGGGCACCAAGGCTCACATCCTGAGAACCAGTCAGTAAGGTGTACCATAGACTTCCCAGTGTGAGAAACCTTATATTCCACAGCGGAGTCAGGACGAACGAAGACTGCAAACTGTCAGAGACCAGTCGTTCGGCCTGATGCATAAAACTACTTCTTTTCAATCTTTCCATTACTAAATTTTGAAATCTGTCTTTCATTGAATGGCTCGGCATGCAGAGGAACTTTTCTGCCTGTGTTAATACCTTTGTGTATCTGCGTTCTCTTAGTGCTTGTATCCTTCCCATTTTCTCCATCTCCACTATAGGTGTTGATTTCATTGCTCCTGTAATGACCCTAAGTGCCTGATTTTGCACCTTATCCACCTCTTTTAGGGTAGTGTTTGCTGCGGGGCATCACGCTGCTGACCCATATTCCAGATGTGGCCGTATACCTTGTTGGTAAACTTTGTTAAGTATTTTTCCACTAGCTACCCATGTGGTTCCACTTAATTTTCTCAGGATGGCTAACTTCCTCCTGGCTTTTTTGGCATGCTTTGTTGACGTGTTCCCTCCATATCAACCTATAATCGAATATAACTCCAAGATAGGTGGGTTGTTTATCTTCTCTGAGGTGGTCTCCATTTATCTAGATAACTCCAGCTTTTTGATTTGGGGAGAGGGTGAAAAGCATAGTGCTACATTTTTCTGTGTTAATGTTTACACACCATCTGTTTATCCATGAGGTCAAGGCATCAATAGCTCTTTGCAGCATTCTGGTGGCCACTGTTGCTTGCTCATTTACACACCATATGTGTGTCTCCATAACTTCGGGTATGACACCATCTCGTCCTGTATTTTGTCATTCCTCATGAACTTTTCACTGTTTCTCTCTGTCAACTTCAATGTTGCTATCTTTTGCAAAAGAGTCAGCAAAGTAATCAGCGGCTTGTTTGCCTGTTAGGATGTTTCCATCTTTGTTTAATGTAATCTTTGTGTTTCTCTCTGCCCCCTCATCATTAAGTTGTTTGACCAGCTTCCACAGTTTTCCGGTATCCTTTTCAAAGTTCAGAGACTCTGTTTTCTCCCTCCAACTTCTTCTTCTAGCCTGCAACTTTTCCTTTTGAAATTTGGACTTAGTATATTGATATTTTTGGTGGTGTTCTTGACAAAGACTAATCTCTGCTTCCTTTCTAGATGTTTCGACCTCATTTTGCAGTTGTTCTAATTCACAATTCCAATTTGGCCTATATTGTTTGCGAGTATTGTTTCATGGGCAACCTGTAGCATGCATCTGCTGAAATTATCAACTACCTAATTTATGTCTTCATCTGTTGTCAGATCTCTAGTCAGTACACTAGACCGATGCTGGTACATTGACCATTCTGCCTTCTTGTAATTCCACCGATGCAAGGTACTACTCTCCTTGACGTGTTCATTTTCAATAGTTAGAAATACTGGTCTATGGTCACTGCCTCCAAGTTGTTTCCCGACAATGCATGTAATGTTTCATTCCATGCATGGTGAGTGGAATGCCAAATCTGGTGTAGAAGTGGTGTGCCATTATCTCAAGTAGAAGGTCGGTGGGTCAGTTGGCTGGTTAATCAAGATAATTCAATTGTCATCCTGCCAGTTTTCTAGCTCCTCACCCCTCCTACCCATTTGATCATAGCCCCAGCTCTGCGAGTGGCTATTGAAGTCTCCACACACAATCAGTCTTTCCTTTGTTGCAATCGTATCCAGTGCCAGTGGACGATCACTTGGACAGTAATAACTTAGCAGGTGGAATTCTGTACTTTCTGTCTTGATATGCATCATATGGTAATCTGCCCCCTCCATACATACTTTCTGCTGATAAGCATTGATGCTATTTCTCACAAGTGTCAGTATTCCACCCTTCTGCCTGTCTTGTCGGTCAGACTTATAGCACTGGTATCCACTAATTTTGAAGGCTATATCTTTGTTGAGATGCGTTTCTTGCAAGCAACATACATTTACTTGCTTTTCATATTGGATATTCTCAAGCTCTAATCTGTTACTATAACCATCTCTTTTGCTGTTGATGATTTCAGCATTCGAGTGCATTATTTTAAGTGTTCTTTCCTTTGTTTTTGGTTTTGTTTGGCCAGTAGCTCTATTCTCGTGCAATTTCACTCCACAAGGCATCCGAGAAGGACCTCCAGTAATAAAGTTTGGGCCTTTTCGAGACGGGGACCCGGCACTGTACCTGCATAGGCTGAGCGCCATAATGTTTTGCAGAAATAGGGATACTTTCATGTTGCGTATTTGCGTGGCATTCTTATTGCTGTGGTGCTCCTTTTGGCTGGTTGCCTCCGTCTTCAGCACCTTAAAGTTGCTTGGGCAGACTGTGGTCTTGCTCGAAAGGGTGCGATGATGATGGACTTATGGACCTATTTTTCAAGTATCCCGAAGGGAGGCAGTCCAGTGTGTCTGTGTCCCAGGATCGTCTCGTCCTGCAGAAACGTAGCATATACATGTGAGTGGGGTATCTCCTTACTCCCCTTTAGTATTCTCTGCTCCTCTGCAGTGATAGTACGCCTAGGATTCCCCGCCACCTGGGAGGTCATCACAAAGGGCAGAGGTGCAATGTCCACTGGCCTGCATCTCTTCTACGGTGATTGGGATGACTGATAGAAGACAAAAGTAAAGAACAGACAAAAGTAAAGAACGAGGCAAGAATGCATTTAACCCATGAAGTGGGGGTGGATTGGTTTAGCCCAGAGTGTGTACCACTTGTCGGTGGGTTCTGCAGCTCCACCTAAAGGGCTCCCCCTGCTCCTCAGCCTCTTAGTCTGGCCCCTCTCCAAGGACCTGTCCAACTTGGGTGACCCTAACAGGAGTAGAACTCCCGCTGCCGGCATAGATCCCTGGATCACTGGGACACGCAAGCTCTCCAACCCCGTCAAGGTAGGCCTACACATGGAGAGACTGTGCATAATAATTTTGTGTATACTATATTCAGCTAGTATATGAGATGCAATTGAAATCAAATGAATGTGTGAATGCTTTTCTTAACAAACAAAAAGACAATCAAAGCAGTATAGCTGGGTATAGCACATGACATATAATGTAGTGTGTCTTGAAGAACAAAATATTGCAACATTATTTCATAGGTGTTTATAGGTTTATCATGAATGTCTCAGATATTCAATATACTTAATATTGTCCATGTCACTGTCCTGAGTGATTCGCCGGAGTTTTTGTGTATGACAAGAACAAGAACAGCATCCCTGCCCCCAGAGAGCACGTAGTAAGAGGCAGCTAACTGTGTGATACGGCATAACACCGGCCATGGTTAGGTGGTTTGTTAAGAGCAGCATAGATGGCACCTAATAGGCTGCGGGTCTACTTTGCTCTAGTGTTTGTGTCTATTAAGATGGACTTGCACATCGGTAAACCACCCTACGCAGCACTTGTCCCAACACAGAGGAGTAATATCGAGCCTATCCTGCTAAGCCAGAAATCATCCTTCCGGCTACATCCAGTTCATACCAGAGCTGGGACCTGCACATGGGCATCTGCCCCTGTAGAAGTACAGGTCGACTTAGAACTGTACTAACTCGCAAGTTTATATTTTGCTCTAAACTCTATTGCAGATTTAAAAAGAATTATATCAAACAATTTATAACATGTTTAGGGTTGTCGTAGAGTTCATATCTCATATCATTGAACTGAACTTGTTTAGGGTTGTCGTAGAGTTCATATCTCATATCATTGAACTGAACTTGTTTAGGGTTGTCGTAGAGTTCATATCTCATATCATTGAACTGAACTTGTTTAGGGTTGTCGTAGAGTTCATATCTCATATCATTGAACTGAATTTTTTTAGGGCTATCTAACAAACCCAATATATTTGACTACTTTTTGTAATGCTATAAATTCTATAGATCTAAAGCTCATTTGAAAATGTTACCTTAGTACCCACGAGCTTAGGCTATGCTGAACATGTGTATTCTAATTCTATACACCTAACTTCGTACACTTGTGCCAAACTACAAAGCTACACTCATCACTGTGCCATTGTGATTGTGTCAATTTAAATGTGTGACTGTGAGTAGTGTGAGGAGTCGTGCGAGAGTTCTATAGATTCAGTTCAGTTCAGGTGCCATCTCCGCATCGAAGGTCAGCTGCAATAGATCTCCAGTGTACTCTATCTCTTGCCGTAATTTTACAATCTGAGAGGCTTTTTCTAGTCACTCTTCTGATGTTGTCAACTCACTTAAAGCGTTGTCTGCCCCTTGAACGACTGCCTTCCACCCTACTCTCCAGTATAGTCTTCAATAAGAAGGTATGTCTTGTTATATGACCAAAATAATGTAACTGTCTAACCCTGATTTCGGTCATTAATTCTCTTTTCACCCCCAACTTTCCAATACCTCCAAATTTGTTTTCTTCTCTTTCCAAGAAATGCGACTCAATCTTCTATATACTCAAATTTTGAAGGCTTCAATACTCTTTTCCAACTTGTTATTCATTGTCCATGTTTCTGCGCCATAAAGTAGGAGTATACATAACATCTGACAATCTGTTTGGATGACAGTATGTGTCGCATGTTGTAGAATACCATCTTGGCCATACCTATTCTCTTTCTGATTTCTTTTTTACAGCTGCCTTCTTCCGTTATTATATGACCTAGATAGGGGAAACTCTGTACCTGTTCAAGTATTTGATCTTTTATAATTATCTGCATATATGGTTTCTTGTAATTATCATAGTCTTTGTTTTCTGTATGTTTATGTCTAATCCAAACTCTTGACTCACTGTGTATATTGTTGTCACAAGCTCCTGTAATTCTTGCTCACTTTTTGCCATCAAAACTGTGTAGCAGTCCTAACAATAATTTATATCCTAGGTCATGGTATCAGTTAATATAATATGTAACAGGGTTAACGTATTCTCTATTCTATCTTCCTTTCCACATCACCCCTTAACACACTCTAAATTTAACTACTAACAATTCTTTTAACACAAGTAAAACAATATGCGCATCAAATCAAATCACTAGGCTCGTTGATCAAATCATATTGTGCATCAGTTATAAATGATTTCTAACGTCTCTCAAAAAGTTGGTTATCATCACAACTCTATCTGACTAAGATTACTTCTAAAGGTTCATGCAAGTCTTACTCTAGTACTAAACTTTACCCAGGGTTCTCATCACGTGGTCGGAATCTAGCAATTGTTCTATTCACTGTCTATCTCTGTGCGTTGAAATAATGGATGTCTATCTACAATTTCTCAGTCCTCATCTATCTGTTCTCTCAGCTTACTAAAAAATGGATGTCTGCTGGACCTCTTGCCTCATCTCTCATAAGGTGGATGTCTACTGGACCTCTTGTGTCGTCTCACGTGAGACAGATGTCTACTGGACCTCTTGCCTCGTCTCTACATCAGGCAGTCGGTGACTGCATCTGTGCTCTGTCTGCAGCTGTGCTCGTGTCTATGACAGACGACAGTGGTTGTGTTACTGTGGTTATCAGGACAAGGAACCCCACAAATCACAATGGTCGTCTAGGATGACAGCTTCGTGTTGCAGCAGCACGTCTCCGTCTGACGAGAAAGAAGTCAGGTCACTCGAGCAAGATGTTAGCGACGACGTCTCGAACAAAACATCACACAAAGACAGATTCTTACATGTGTGTGGTCTCTCTTTGCCTTTCCGTGTTGGTCTGCTTCGGTGGCTTCTAATTCTATGAATCCACTATTGTCACTCACTGGCTAAGTTCTGTAGCTGTTAACTATCTACTTGTTCTTGTCTAAGTGCTACTCACTACACTGCCCGGTAGGACACCCTTGTCTGCTGCTTCTGATCTCTTCTCTATTCTGTCTCCCTCCAGCTTATATGCTAAGCTTCCCTCGCTTTAGACCATGACTTCTACTTTCTTGAGTTCATTTCCCACAAATTTGAACTCGCGTGTCCCAAAGAAAGGCTGCCTTATTTTCTGAACTACTGACTGACCGCTTGTTGACGGGGATTCCCAGTTCAAACCGTGAGAACGCGACCTTTTTTGGTCGGCCAGCCCCAACTTGCATTGTTTGAGAGTTGAGACCATGCCTCGTTCAATGAACTGAAACTCTCAGGTCGGGTTCTCAAGTTATGTTTGGGTACCACAAACAGTATTTTTAGGGCTTCCCTGGCTTTGGCTCGTTGTACCCCAGTAACTCTGTTACAACTGTATTATCCGCATATCTAAGATTATTCATTGCCACTCCTCCAATGACAAGTCCTGGCATCCCCTCTATCTGTTTTAATATTTATTTTATGTAGATATTAAAAAAACAAGGGAATAATACACATCCCTGTCTCACTCCTTTTTTTACATCAATACTTGGAGAGCATAACTTTCCTGGTTTTACTGTAGCAGCTTGTTCCCAGTGCAGATTATGGAGCAGTCTTATGTCTTTACCATCTAGACCTATTTCTTGGAGACATTTAATTAATTTTTCATGTTGGACTCTGTCAAAAGCCTTCTGGTACCGGTAGTCTAAAAAGCAAATATAAATGTCATTATGTATTTCTATATATTTTTCTGTCAAAGTTCGCAAACAGAAAATTACTTCCCTTGTTCCATTAAACTTTTGAAAACCAAATTGTTCTTCTGAAACTTCCCCCTCTATTTTACCTCTTATTCTCTCTTGTATGATCTTGAGTAGTATTTTAGTTGTGTGACTCATTAGACTTATTGTTCTAAAGTCTGAACATTCTGTTGCATGAGGTTTTATCAGGAGTGTTATAAATGTAGATGATTTCCGGTCTGTTGGTATCCATCCAGTATTGTATATGTCATTACACTATAGATTAATAGAATACTAATAATCAGTCCAAAAAATTAATTAGAATATATAAGGATACCACAATACCTTTTCCAACCCCATGGGAATAACACCAAAAATCAGCATAAAAACATTCATAACTGACACCTACTCCATGGGAGACCAAAATGCTCTCCAAAAGAAAGCAGCAGCATGCGACACGATCAGTAAACTGTACCCCAGAGAAGCAAGGATCCAGGTTTATACTCATGGATCAGCAACAAGAGCAATGTTGTCTACCCAGATAAAGAAAATGAAACCACTAGTTCACCCACTTGAAAATTCTGTTCAAACTACTTGGCTGAAGTAGACACTAATTACTGCTGCAGAAATGATTAGCAACACAACAAGCCAATGTCAGCAGATTGTATTCCTTACAGATGCAATGTCAGTTCTGCAAGCCCTAAAAATGATTAAATGCTAAAGCTTAAAAAAGCCTTGGGCGAACTAAAAGCCGAAAGAAGGGTAGTGCTACAATGGATACTATCACACTGTGGCATACCAAGAAATGAGTCAGCAGACAGATTGGCAAAGGAGGGAACAACACCAAAACAAAACGAACAAACAATCACCTTCCAAGAAAAGAAGGAATGTTGACCAAACGAAAGATAGCTATCACTGCCTTGATCGAGCAGAACAAGTGATCCTGTTCCGCTTGAGAATGGGACATAACAGATTGAATAGCCATTTATACCGGCTAAACTTGGCTCTATTGCCAATGTGCATGTGTGGGCAGGCAGCACAGACATCTGAACATTTCTTGCAAGACTGTTATATGCTTAGCCGTACTGAGAACTGGCCCACGGAGACGAATATCCACACAAAGCTGTTTGGAAGCCCCGAAGAACTCTCCACTATGGCAACTTTTATCCATAGAACTGACTTCACATGTATAGCAATTGAATAAATTAAATCAATTAAATCGGACCTAAAGCACATATCATGCGCATGATGACGTCACTTATGATGTAAACAGCACATTCCAACCATCAAGTTTGCAAAATTCATTATCCCCCCCCCCACCCCCCCCCCCCCCCCCCCCCCCCACCCCGACTCATAGTTACCTGAGCAGACTGTTGAAAACATGGCGGGTTGATACAGAATCCATCCAGAGTTGATCAGCGAGTGGTGATTCGGTTTATAATAGCTAAAGGATGTTGACCAGTTGACATTCATCACAGAATGCAGGCAGTGTATGGTGACAAAAGTGTGTCGAAGACAAAAGTAAAGAATGTTTAAAGAAGGACGTGAGTTAATGAATTTTGCAAACTTGACATTTGGTATGTGCTGTTTACATCAAAAGTGATGTCATCATGTGTATCGTACGTATGTTCACTTGGTGCAGTTAGGTCCAGTTTTATTTGAACACACCTCATAGTATACTAATAGCATAATAAGTATGGCTATGACCAGCACAAAGCAGGAACAAAAAATAGCGTTAACAATAACAGAGTATATAAGTTGTGTGGAAGTGTTGTTGGTGTTAGTGTATAAGTAAATGCAATGTTGGAAGATGATAGAAAAATTATATATAGGTTGTGCAGAATTGGCCCTTTTGAAGATCTGTTCACAACAATCAAAAGACGAAAGATGGCCTGGTGCAGGCACATCGCGAGGTCCAACGGAATTACCAACTCGATACTCTTTGGTTCCGTACCGGGACAGAGAGGGCGAGGACGTCCAAGGAAGAGGTGGGTGGATAACATCACTGAGTGGTCAAGCCTTCGTCCTGGTGAGATACGACAGGTGGCTGCAGACAGAGAAAAATGGCGTGGGATTTTGGGAGTGTCTTAAAGTGTGCACCAACGACCTGATGGGTTACGGGATGAACTGAACTGAACTGTGCAGAATAGAAGAGAGGCAGGCTCGAATAGAATGCAAGATTATGACAAATGAGAAGAAATGGGTGAGTTAGAAACCAAAACCTCACATTTTGATCCTTCATCACTGACATTCGAACCCAGATATTTAAAATGGTCAAGCACTTAGAGTTCCTGACCAGGGTGACAACATGCTTACTGGAAAAAAAGCAGCATACGCCTTTATAGAACATTATGCCAGAGCAAACCACATTGATGTCCCTACAGACAGGCATACAGACATAAGTGAAGAACAAAAGAGCCACAACAACATCAAGATGGCACCAGAGGAGCACATGATGGCAAAACTAATAATGAATTAAATGAATGAGGCCATGAGAACTTTAAAGAAAAAGAAATCGCCCGGAATAGATGGGGTAACAAATGAAATGCTGATTCATTTGGGCCAAACAGCAAAGAGGAAGTTACTTTCAGTCCTGAACCAAAGCTGGAAAAGGGGAATTGTACCGCAGGCATGGCAAGATGCTGTACTTATACCAGTACCAAAGAAAGAAAAAGATAGAACAGATCCAAATGGATACAGGGCTATCAGTCTACTGAGCTGTGTAGGTAAACTGATGGAGCGTATGATAAACACCAGACTGATGTGGCACCTGGAAGCAAAACACATATTAATTCCACAGCAAGCAGGATTTAGACAACGCAGATCCACTGAGGACCAGATCACTCTCATAGCACAGGAAATAGAGGATGCTTACCAGGAGAAAAAGCATACAGTAGCGGTTTGGGTGGATCTAGAGAAGGCATTTGATAAGGTGTGGAAAGAGGGACTTAAAGTCAAGCTATGAAGAAGTGAAGTATCTGGAAAAATGTACAGATGGATCAGCCACTACCTCGATAACAGAACAGCCAGAGTTCAAGTACAAGGGCAGATGAGCAAAAAAGTGACACTAGAGCAAAGAGTACCGCAAAAGGGAGTACTGTCACCCACACTTTTTCTGGTGTATATAAACAACATCATAGAGAATATACCAAGAAGAGTCCACAGCTCCATGTTTGCAGACGATCTGGCTATGTGGACCTCTGAAACAAATCTCACCGTAGCAAACAATCAGATGCAGCAGGCCCTAACATCATTGGACGAGTGGGCGAAATCATGGCTGGTCAAAATAAATGAAGAAAAAACATTCTCGCTTTCAAATAAACCACAGAACACTAAAATAAGTCTTAACGGCAAATATCTGCGGCCAAACAACGCAAACTACCTGGGAGTCACATTTGATCGTCGCATGACATTTAAAAGTCAGATCGAGAGAAACCGAATGAGAGCCAGAGAAAGAATGGCAATCATGAGGAAACTTGCTGGCACAAGCCGGGGAGCAGACGAAAGAATACTAAAGAAACTGTAGACTGGAAGAGTGAGACCAGTTCTCGAGTATGGCATTGCGGCATGGGCAACAGCAGCAAAGGCGAACTTTGATAAAATTAGCAAACTTCAAAACCAAGCCATGAAAGTTATAACAGGAGGCATGAAGTCAATGCCAATTGTAGAACTTGAAAAGATTACAAATCTGCAATCCATGACCGACAGAAGAGACTGCAGAGCCCAGCAGCAAGCAGAGAAACTCAGAAGACTGACAGACCATCCAATGCATCAGAGACTAAATAGATTTGTAAAAAGAGAAACTAAAGCGGAGAAACTTTGCAGAAATAGCCAAAGCAAAGATGAGCAAAGACCCTATGAACACCATAACAACACCAAAGCCCATCCCTACTGTACGCAAACCCACATGGAAGCAGCATATCATTCCAGAGGTGGTAGAAAATATACCAGGTATTGGAAACAAGAACAGCCAAACTGAAAAAGAAAGAAGAGACATAACCCTGAGGTACATAGCAGAAAACCACCCGAGCAAGGACTGGACCCATGCATACAACGCCGGTTCTGTAACAAACACAACACAGATGGGGGGGGGGGGGGGGGGGGGGGCGGGGGGGGGGGGGTATTCCTGAGCCTAACAAATGGTAAAAAAATAACACTGTCAGTGGCAACTGGAAAATTCTCAAGCAATTTCAGAGCGGAGGCAGAGGCACTGAAGGCTGCAGTAAAAGCAATGCTCACAGGCGAAAGCAATGAAAGCCAGATAGTCCTGTTTGCACTAAAAAGCCAGAAACATACTGAACTTAATGATTTAAAAGCAGTACTCTGTCAACTATGCCAGCAGTTCGCACCAAAAAGAGTAGTGGTACAGTGGGTTCCATCCCACTGTAACATCCAAGGCAACGAGGAGGCAGACAGACTGGCAAAAGAAGGTGCAAGACTACCACAACCAGATACTAGTGTGACCTACGAAGAGTCCAAAAGGTTTATTAGGGCCAGATACATGGCCAAATGGGAAACAGAACATACTGGCTATACAAAAAATGATGCCTATTACCAGTTGAACAGAAGAGAGCAGGTCGTGGTCTTCAGGCTCCACACAGGCCACAACAGACTGAGGTACCATCTATTCAATAAACTGAAGATAGGTGGCACTGACGAATGTCCCTGTGGTACAGGGAAAATGACCGCTGAACATCTGCTGCAAAAATTGCCCGACATACGAGGACCAGAGAAAGCACATGTGGCCATCATCAGTGGCAAAACTAGACAAGCCTCAGGATGACAGTTGCTTTCTTCGAACAAATTCAAGTTGACGTCTGACAGCGTACGAAGAAGAAGAAGAAGGAACTGTATGTAGAAGAAGAAAAACCAGATCTGATAGGATTAAAAGAATCATAAACATATGAGGACATTGCAGATAGTGAACTTGAAATAGAGGGAAATAAGTTAAGGACGGATAGGATAGTTAATGATAAGGCTAAAGGAGGTAGTGTTTTATTTTATTGTGCAAATTCAGTTAATATAATTATACAAGATGATATATCATCTGCTAACAAAAATGAACGTGTATGGGAAGTAATAGATAGCATGGGTGAAAAAACAGTGGTTGGAGTATACTATAGATGTCCCTCAAGTCCAAAAGAGGAAGATGAGGAGCTAATTAATAACATAAAAAAGGCCAGTGGTGGGAAATTATTATTAATAGAGGATTTCAATTTTCCCAAAATAAAATGGTATATGGCCGAAGCATTTGTTGAGTCAAAACCTTTTGCGAAGTGCATAACTGACATCTTTTTTTAATTTAGCATGTAGAAGAAGCTACCAGAGGCAAAAACACACTCAACCTAATATTTACTACAGAGGAAAATATGATTGAAAACGTTATCGTTGGGGAACTGTTTGGCTCAAGCGACCATCAGATCATTCATTGGAATCTTATAGCAAGGAGAGAAGTAAACATAAACTCGCGAGCATATGACTACTCTAAGACAGATGTTCAGAAGATGAAAGAGGCAGCCAGCCACATAATCTAAAAAGATAATGTCGGAGGTACAGATGTTGAACAAGAGTGGGAGAGTTTCAAAACAGTTTTACAAACACTAAAAGTGGAATGCGTTCCTTGTAGGGAGGTAAACACCAAGCGTAAAAAGTGGATAACTAGATGTGTAGTTAAATGTTGAAGAGCTAAAAAAAAACCAGGAAAAAATATATAGAGGCTTGTAAATCGAATGAAACATATCTAAAATATTTTGACAAGCAAAACTTAGCTCAGAAAGTGAATAAAGCAGCAAAAATAGACTTCGAAAAAAAACTTGCTAATAGGATCAAGACTGATAGTAAAAGCTTCTTTTCATATGTTAGAAATAAACGAAGAACAAAAGACAAGGTAGACCCTCTCATAGATAGCACAGGGAAAATAATAAAAGCAAATAGGGAGGCAAAAATGCACTAAATCAATACTTTGGCACAGTCTTCACAAAAGAAGACTGCTCCAAGTTCCCAGAGCCTATAGATATTTTCAAATGTGACATGGATATAGTGGGATTAAAATAAATCTGTATTATGGAGGAAATGGATTTTTCTTTAAATTTGAGGGATTAAAAGTGGATAAATGTTCAGGTCAAGATGGTACTCATCCAAAATTAATGTTTGAAATTAGAGACGAACTAGCAAAACCATTAGCTATATTATGTTCTCAATCACTTGCAAAAGAGATTATTCCAATAGATTGGAAAGATGCAAGAGTGATCCCCTTATTCAAAAAGGGAAAGAAATCAGATCCAGCAAATTATAGACCGTTGAGTTTAACGAGCATAGTCTGTAAATTGTTAGAATCAATAGTCAAAGAAAACATTGTAACGCATCCAGACAGGTTTAATCTAATCAGAAATAGTCAGCATGGGTTTACTAGAGAGAGAGATCATGCTTAGCAAATCTATTGGAATTCATGGAGATTACTAAAATCATAGAAAAGTGGATCCAGCAGTGGATTTTATTTATCTAGATTTTGCAAAGACTTTTGATAGAATACCTCATCAAAGATTATTTAGAAAGTTAAAAACACATGGAAGAGGTGTGGAAGTTGTCAAATGGATTAAACGTTGGTTAACAGAAAGAAAGCAGAGAGTGGGCATAAATAAGGAGTACTCTGAGTGGTGTGAAGTAAAAAGTGGAGTGCCACAGGGCTCGGGTTTGGGACCAATTTTGTTCTTGAAATATATAAATGATTTGGACATTGAAATAGGATCTATGATTTCAAAATTTGTAGACGACACAAAACTATGTAGGAGTGTCTCATCTAAAGCAGAAGTGGATATATTGAGGTAGGACTTAGATCTAATTCAAAACTGGTATGTGAGCTGGAAAATGGAGTTTAATATAGATGGATGTACAGTTATCCACATGAGTAGATCCAATATGTAATATAATTACAGAATGGGGCGAGAACAATATTAGAATGATAGATAAGGAAAGGGACCTAGGGGTTATTATAGAGCAAACAGGTAAAGTGAGTGAGCAAGTCCAGGTAACAGTGAATAGGGCAAATGCAAGGAGATATAAACAAGCTGGAAAGGATACAAAGAAGAGTAACAAAACTGATAGTGGGATTACAAAATCACAGTTATGAGGAAAGACTCAGGAAAACCGGCCTACAGTGTCTTGAAAAGAGAACAATTTGAGGTGAGTTAATATAGGTTTATAAGATAATTGTTAAATAAATTAGACTATAATACGTTTTTCAAAATACAACCACCAACAAGAACAAGAGGGCATAGCTACAAATGAACTAAAAAAAGTTCCAGATTAGATATAAGGAAATATTTTTTTTAGTCAGAGCGTGGTGAATACTTGGAATGCATTTTGCCCCAGGAGGTAGTGGAGGCAGGGACAGTTAATGCATTTAAGAATAGATTGGAAGTGCATAGCTTTTTTTTAGAGCAGGGTAATGCAAATGTAACTGAAGTAACTGGCTGTATACAGACTGCAGAGTCGCGTGAGCATAACAAGACTTTTTATGTCGCTTTCAACAACCTGACAAAAGCATTCGATTTCGTTAGCAGGGCTTGACTCTTTCATCCTTTCAAAATAGGGTGTCCTAACAAACTGCTGCAGCTTATAGTGTCATTTCATGAGGATATGAAAGGAACAGTCTGATTTGAAGGTAATACATCACCTTTATTTAATATTCAATGTGGTGTTAAACAAAGTTGTGTCCTGGCCTCAACACTATTTTGAATCTTCTTTTCATATGCACACTGAAGCACGCATTTGGTAATGCAACAGAAAAGATTTGCATTCACACTAGATCAGATGGCCGTCCGTTTAATTTTGCAAGATCAAAGCTAAAATTAAGATCAGGAAAGTTACTGTCATAGACATGTTATTTGCTGATGACGCTGCAATTGTCACTCACAGTGTGCATGAACAGAGATTGATAGATTACTTCTTGCAGGCGTGCAAAGATTTAGGCCTCACAATAAGCCTGTATAAAACAAATGTATTGGGACAAGATGTAGATACCACCCCAACCATCCCTATCGATAACTATGAATTGGCAACTGTGGAACAGTTCACTTACCTGGGGTCTCTAATCAATGATACGCTCTCCCTAGACTCCGAATTGGGCAATCGCTTGGCAGAGCTACTATATGGCAGCGAAATGTGGACAACATATGCCAAGCAAGAGCATAGGCTCAACACCTTTCACCAACGACGCATAGACAACTGACGTGTGGTAAAAGAACAGCTGGCCGACCACAGCTGCGGTTCAAAGACGCATGTAAGCGGGACATGAAGGCTCTGGGCATGGATCTGACATCTTAGGAAGACATAGATCCAAATGGAGATGTAACCTGTATAGTGTATGAGCTACCTCAGGTTGGGCGAAAATAAGCGTATGCAACACAGGGAAGTGAAGAGACAACCCCGGAAAGAAAAGGAAAACCAAAAACTCAGTTGAGAGTTGTTACTCCAAGGTCGCATCAACCTATAGTATTAGTATTATAGTAATATAAGTAAGCCAATAGTCAGACATGATTGAAATGAGGATAATACTACTACTACTACTTTTTGAGTATTTAGTTAACTTAAAGTTAATACTACTGCAGTCTTCTAAACCAATATAAAGACGTTACGTTAAGTGTAGACATAACAGGTAAAACCATGGCGAATGAGAAGAAAAAGAAGACTAATAATAATATTTGTAGATCTAATTAAAAAAATGTAATAATAATAAACCATTAAATTTTAATTAATTATTATTAATTATTATTATTACTTTAAAAATGTAAAAAATGGTTACAACAACAATTAATTCATTTATCATTTATTCAATTCAATTCAATAAGTGCACCTTTCTTAGATTTTTCTTGCGGTATGCTTTGAGCTCGCAATCTTTGATCTAGGATGTACATCATTTCTCCTCCAAGATTTATGAAGAGCAAAGGTAAAGTTTCAAGAGACATTGTTCTTCTGTGCAATGTTCGACACAGACTTTACAATGTAAATATGCTTGGTAACGGTCTCCGAAGCAGTGTTGCCAGATGAAAATTGTGAAAATATGCCAAAAAATAAAATGCCAAAATATGTCAAACCTGTCATAATATCTTGATCTTGATCACCCGTTCCTCGGCGTAGCTGCGAGTCCCAACTTCATCTCCAGTAGACCCCGTCTTGGGCCACAGAATTCCAGTACGTGGTAAGTGCTCCTCTAGAGGCATCTCGGATGTTGCAGCGTACAACAAGAGAGTCTGACCAACTCATTGGAGGTCTTCCCCGCGGTCTCTTCTTACCTCGGGGATACCAGACTGCTGTCGCTGTGCTCTATCGACCATCGTTTCGTCGCAACATGTGACCTGCCCATCTATGTTTTGCCTTTTCTTCACGGATTACCGCATCCTTCACCAGGGACAATCGTCATGTCAGAATTGTGGAGACCTTGCATGCGTTGGTTCCAGAGAGTGATTCCGTCCAAGCGTCTCTCGAGGTAGGCCTTGGTCACTTTCAATGTGTCCTCTAGTGATTTTGTTAGTGTCCTCGTCTCAACACCGTAGCACGTCGCAGGGTGTACAGTGGAATTGAAGAGGGAGGCTCGTAGGTCTTGGTCATGACAGTATACATGGTCATAATGTACTTACCTTCATAATATCACATTAAAAACTCCAGATAATGTTCATTAGTGATATATCATAACAACTAGCGAAACCTGCGGCATATACTTTGTCTGATGTAAAGACTTTCAGTATTTATGACGATGGAATACAATTCTTGCAACACTCTTTAAAGAGAGTTGTTCCTCCCTGATTCTAACAATAGCGTCATGATCTTCTTGGCAAGCATTCCTCTAGTGTCGTGTGCAGCAAGGGAGCTTGACCAATGCATTTGAGGTTTTAAACTGAAATTCATTATACTAGTTTAGATAACTCTCATAATAGGCGTCTCAGTCTCTGTAGACAATGCGCGTGGCGCCCTGTAAGTTTTGTCCAGCTTTGTCTCCTGTATTTCTAGACTGTCTGCTATGGTCGATCCGCGAGTGACAGTCCCTGCCACATATCGTCCATCCATACTGAGACGTCAAGAAGGCTTGCTTGCCTGACTGTTCCTAGATCTCTTTAGTCTTTTTATTTTCTCTCCAGCCAGAAGAGCTCTTCGAGCGTCAGCAGCCACTATGCCCCCTCCAACTGACTGTCTCCAGATAGCTCGATCCTGAGCAATTTCTTCCCAGCCAAAGGATGGCATGTCGCATGTCCCTCTTGCATACGTCATTGAATCGCAGTGTGGGACGGCCTATTCTTCTAACTCCAATGGCTAGCTGTCCATAAAGGATATCCTTTGACAACCTCTCGTCTTCTATGGGATAAACATGTCTCAACCACCGTAGACGTCGCTGGCTCAACATCGAGTACATGCTGTGAGTGTTTGCTCTCTATAAGACAGTATTATGTGACACTCTCTTGTCACCCAATCCCCAATATTCGCCGTAGACACCTGATGTGAAAGGTGTTCAGTCGCCATTCCTGTTTTGTGTAAGTGCTCCAAGTCTCGCTTCCATACATGAGAGTGCCAAGAACGCAGGTCTGATAGACCCAGACCTTGGTGTAGTGAGACAGTGCAGTGTTTTCCCAGACTCTCTTCGTCAAGCGCACTATAACGGCACTTGCCATGCCAAGCTACTGTCTATCCCCTTCTCGAGCGAGAGAGTGTTAATGATGGCAGACCCCAGATAATTGAAACTGTTGACGACCTCTAAAGTGACGCCATCAATCTTTATGGATGACGTAGTGGTAATGCCCTGTGCGCAGACCTTTGTCTTTTTCAGACTTATGGTGAGACCAAACTATGTAGGAGTGTTTCATCTATAACAGAGGTCGGATTTAGATAGACCAAACTATGTAGGAGTGTTTCATCTATAACAGAGGTCGGATTTAGATAGACCAAACTATGTAGGAGTGTTTCATCTATAACAGAGGTCGGATTTAGATAGACCAAACTGTGTAGGAGTGTTTCATCTATAACAGAGGTCGGATTTAGATAGACCAAACTATGTAGGAGTGTTTCATCTATAACAGAGGTCGGATTTAGATAATATTCGAGACTGGTCTGTGAGATGGCAAATGGAGTTTAATATAGATAAATGTGCAGTCCTCCACATGGGTAGATCTAATATGAAACACAATTACAGAATGGGTGAGAACAATATATTAGAATGATAGATAAGGAAAGGGCCCAAGGGGTTATAATAGAGCATACATGTAAGGTGAGTGAGCAAGTCCAGGTAGCAGTGAGTAAGGCAAATGCAATGTTTGGTATGATAAAAGAAATATTAAACATAGGAGTAAGAACTTGAAAGTCAAACTGTATAAAGCATTAGTTAGACCTAGATTGGAGTACTGTATACAGGTGTGGAGTCCTTATCGTAGAGGAGATATAAATATGCTGGAAAGGATACAAAGAAGAGCGACAAACCTGATAATGGGATTCCAGAATTACAGTAACGTGGAAAGAAAAACCGGCTTACAGCGCCTTGAAAAGAGAACAATTCGATGGTGACTTAATTACAGGTTTATAAGATAATCACAGGAAAGGTTAAATTAGACTATGACACGTTTATAAAAATGCTACCACCAACGAGAACAAGTGGGCACAGATACAAATTAACTACGGTAAAGAAAGTTCCAGATTGGATATTAGGAAATATTTTTGTAGCCAGAGAATGGTGAATGCTTCGAATTCATTGTCCCATAAGGTAGTTTAGGCATAGACAGTTAATGCATTTAAGAGTAGATTGGATGCGCATAGCTTTTATAGTAGGGTAATGCAAATGTATTTGGTTGTGTAAAGACTATGACGGGTCTTCTAAAGTTAAGCTAAGAACTCATATAAATATTTATTCCCCATTTACTATTGTATTTGCAACTGCCATCAGACGAAGGTTTCCATTTTATTTACGTAATAGTAATAGATGAAAGCAAATGATTTCTAAAAACAGATATTATACGGCGAGGAAAAGTGAGAACTAATAAAATTAAGATTCTGTTAGACTTTCAGTTTAATTTATATATACCATGGTATTGTTTTTCACAAGAAAACGAGCAAAAATGCGTTTTAAAAATTAGAAAAATTGTCATATTTTTTTTTTAATGTCCCTAAAATGGCGACATTACAACCTGAAAAACTTTGCCAACGCGTTGAAAAAAAGGCGAAATACATTAATTTGGCTTTAAAATGCCAATATGGCAAGTTTGTTCTAAAGCATTAATTTAAACACCAACGACGCTTTCAATATCCGTGGTTGGATACCATGCTCCTAATCGACACTACTACATCTCATTGTTTGTCTACCTAGACACGAGTATCTATCGCCTAATGTATGATTTACGGTTAATAATAGAAAGGTTGGGAAGTAATAGTCTACAATTTTGTCTGGTTCAAATTCGGACTATTTCATAGTCGCAAGTTGAAGTGTTCAATGATGAAAGACTAATAATAATAGTTATCCATCACAAGCGAAGCTGGGAACTTCATCATACTTGTGCTGCGAAATGTGTTCTCGTATGGTTGTAAATACCAACCCTGGAACGACATGCCGTGCCACATTTGGGGCGTGGGGTGAGGGCTGTGGAGTCGTCGTGCATTTTGTTTTTTCTTGCAGCACACTTTCGCTGAGCCTCCGCGAAAGCTTTTAAAAGTTTTATTTCTGCGATCTGAGCACCTTCACTGCTACTAGCGCGCTTTGCTGTACGGTTTTGTTCAAGCAACTCTCATGAGGTAACATCGATGTTGAAGCTTTTCAGAGACACTTTCACTAAGCCTCTTTTGCGTTTCTTCTCCCTCCTCCCCCTGTTTCTGTTACTTTTGTCACAAGAGAAGGAGTTCTTTCTCTCAGCCAAATTGGGACTGAATAATCAATGTGAAGGAAATGAAGCTCCTTAAAACTCAACGTTATCAGCAAAGAATCAACCATGCTGGAGGAAGAGCAGTTGGAGGAAGTGGATACCTTGACCTATTTGGACAGCACAAGTGACACGTCTGTACCAGATACAGATGTAAGGATCAGAATTGTAACTGGTTGTATACAGACTCTGCAGGGTCTTCTAAACCAGTATAAAGACGTTAAGTTAAGTTAAGTTAATTGGAAAGGCGAGAAGGACATTCCTTATACTAAACAAATATCCAGAGAAATGAAGATTCACACCAAAGTTAGAATATTCAACGTCAGTGTCAAATCGGTGCTGCTGTATGGAATGGAGACACGGAGAACGATTAAGGCATTACAACAAAGACATGCGCCGAGAGAAGCATGGACTGATTGATTGTTGATGGAGATTGTGAGCCATATTTACTTGAGACTGTATTGAACGGAAATGGCCGCTCCAGACAGGCATTTTTTGGACCGTTGTTTGTGTTAATTAATTTTGACCTCAGTTTGTGCTAGTTAGCAGCTTACAGTTGTGCCGATAATGTGGTAACTTGTGAACATTTCGGACAATTGAACGGGTTAATTGGGACCATTTTAAGTTTTTGCCACGTGTTTATCTCGTCAGATTCGCGACAGCGCCGAGTTAATTCTGTAATTAGCGCGCAACGGGATAGCACGTGGGGCCCAGGACAAACAGCAATGGTGACTGATGACCCGTTCGTCGACAGTACCAAGACTGTTTTGAAATATACAAGAGCTGACCTGCTTACACATGGGTTGAGATTGCCTAACCCATGCTCCCAAACACGGGTGGTCACAGAAAGACTCTCACAATTTTGAATTCTCAAATGGATCAGCGTCCTTTGTATCCGAGGTAGGAAAAAGACCAGAGGAAAAAGAGGCGGAAATTGTAAACATAAATTAGTTGATACAAACACAGAACTGAGATTTGCTCGAAAAGCAATCTGGGATTGAACAGCTTGACATCCGTGTGGTACTTTATTGGTATGCCAAGCTCCAGCGATCTTAATGCGTCTGTGATCGCGACCGCGAACATCATGCTGAACAGGGTCAGGGCGAGTACACGTCCTTGTTTTACTCCGTTTGTTACTTGAACAGTTTTAGAGGTTTCTGCACTGTCCAGTACACTAGCACACATGCCTTCGT
Organism: Ariolimax columbianus; assembly: GCA_036924085.1. Taxonomy (NCBI): domain Eukaryota; kingdom Metazoa; phylum Mollusca; class Gastropoda; order Stylommatophora; family Arionidae; genus Ariolimax; species Ariolimax columbianus. The sequence goes on along the minus strand of JAVGWX010000023.1, from coordinate 14,475,500 downwards.
GTAGCTGTTTTATCATAGTTATGAACTTGTTGGGGCAGTCAAACTTGATGTTTAGGGCCTAGTTTTGTTCCCGACGCTTCTCTTGTAATTGGCGAGCGGCAAAGATTATGTCCAATGCCCCTTTTCCGACTCTGAATCTACATTGGCTTTCTGAGAGGAGGTGGCTTTCTGAGAGGTGGTGGCTTTCTGAGAGGTGGTGGCTTTGTTTAAGGTGTTAGTTGAGCCGGTTGAGCAATAAGCGCGCTAGGATCTTGCCTGCTACGGAGAGTAGCGTATGATATTCCACGATGATTGTCGCATTCCTGCCGGTTGCCTTTTCTCTTGCACATGTGAACGATTGAGGCATTCTTCAGACCCTACAGAATTACTCCTTCAGTCCACATGTTGCAGAAGAGTTTATTGATTATTCTAGTGAGGGATGAGCCAGCTGTCTTGTATATATCTGCTGGTATTGCATCAGCTCCTGGGGATTTTCCTATAGATAGTGAACTGATTGCCCGATTTCTTCTCCGTGATGAGTTCATCCAACGCCTGGTTCAATCTCACATGCGGCATTCGCTGGATGGCCTCCTTATTTATGGATGATGGATGGTTTAGTAGTGGTCCGCCCATCTGTCTATGATCCGTTGGCAGAGCCCCATTCGCATTGTGAACTGGGGAGTTACCAGAGGGCTTCGGGCCGTTTAGAACTTTCAGCGCCTCTTAAAACCGTTTGATATCATGGCGCTCGACAAACATCTCGATTTCGTCAGCTCTTTTACTGAACCAGGAGTCTTGCATCTCTCTAAGCCTAGTGTGTACAGCATTGAAGGCCGCTTTTGCTGCCGGAGATGGTGTGTCCCTTTGGTGTTCTCTGTGCACTTCGTGTTTTGCATAGAGACGGCACTGGATTTCCAGATCGTTTTCATCAAACCAGTCCTTATGCTTGCTCATGAGTGGGCCAGTGTGTTTAATTGCTGTATTGTAGAGGGTGTTTGTCAAGGATGCACAGTTCTGTTCGATGTCGCTATTTAAAAACCAAAGCTCAGATAGTCTTCCCTCAAGCTCTTCCTGGAAGCCGCTTCTCTTGTGTTTGCATTTCAGTTGAGCGACAAAGTTGGTTTCTTTCCCTGGGGGCGCATCTTGGGCTGGATCTTGAAGTTTAACTTCAAAATGACAATTTCATGGTCTGTCCAACATTCTGCAACACATGCTCTTCGTTATTCTAGCATCAGCGCGATTCCTACATCTGATGATAATGTAGACAATGAGGTGCCAGTGGCGGGACCTTGGGAGCATCTACATAGTTCTATTTCGGAACGGAAGTAGGAAAACTGTGTTTGTAATGAGTAGTTCATTTGCTGGACATGTCTTCAGAAGGAGCAGTCCGTTACTATTGCATTTTCCAATACCATGTCTGCCAATGGCCCCCTCCCAGGCTGTATGGTCTGTGCCAACCCTAGCATTAAAATCACTGAGGATGACCAATTTGTCAGATTCGGGGACTGTATCGATGAGCGCCTCCAGGTCCTTATAAAACGAATCTTAGGTCTCGTCGTGGTTTGTCATAGTGGGTGTGTATGTACTGAAAAGTGTGGCATGCGCCCTCCTATTAGATGGTAGTGCAATGATTCCCTTGGGCATGCTTGTGAGCTTGTCGACCATGTTGGTCTTGATGGCAAGGCCAACTCCAGCTTCACGGCGTTCTTCTTTGTTTCGGCCGCTCCAAAAGAAAGTATACCCAGCGCCTTCCTCTGTGATCTGCCCTTCCTCTGCTAGTCGTGTCTCGCTCAGGGCGGCTATGCAGATGTTGTATCTAGCCAGTTCCCTGGCGATCAGTGATGTCTGTTTGAGTCTGTTCGCTTTGGCGTTGTCCAGTAGCGTATGGACATTCCATGTTGCATGCGTTTTGGGTAGTTTTCGTGATCGTTTTCTCGGTTACCCTTTCCTTCTCTGTTATCCCTGGGATGGGGCGTCGAGGTATTTGTTTTTGTGTGTATTAGTTTTTGTTTTCTTAGTGGGGGGAGTAGGGCAGGAGTGTGTAAAGGATAGCACCTCACGGCAAGAGGCAGTCCCTTCCTAACAAAAAATGATGGCCTGGACCCTACTTGGTTCCCCCGCCCCTGTCTAACTCACGTATGGCTCCTAGAGTCTGCTAACAAACAGCAGCGCCACCCCGCCCTCCCCCCCCCCCGGACAACGGCTTTGACTGACCGGCTAAACTACGTGAGCAATAGCGGAGGAAAACCAGGGCGCAAATCCTATCATGCATGGGAGGAGCACAACATCCCTGACTGACGCCTGCACAACATCCCTGACTGGCGCCAGCAAAACGAAATGGAAAACTTGATCAAAACCCGGATAGGAAAGATCCGAGAGTTATGTAAGACAGCTTTCCTAGGAGAGACAACTCTGAACCCAAACAACTGCTGCCCTGCAGGCAGGCTGTGGACAGCCAAGGGCTAGGGAGGCGGCCCCGAACAAATGCATGCTGAAGTCGGATGCACTGGGCTACGGCGCATAACACAGTGCAACGCAGTACGTTTAATGATGACGGACACAAAAATTACTCAAAGAGATGGTGCTCGACCCAAGGAGTCCCGCCAGGTGAGAAGAGTGCCGGACCCCCCCCCCCCCCCCCCCCCGCATCGAAGGGTCCACCAAATGCTACTGGCGGTCCCCTACCTCCGTACTGTGGATCCAGGGCATGGACAGCTAAGGAAACCACTATTGACCAAAACACAAAGAGAAGGATTCTAAATAGACTTCAATGGAATGCAGAGGGTGTCCTAAATAAGAAGTTACCGCTCGCTCACAAACTCCACGAGGAAGGCATTGACATTGCTTGCATGCAAGAGACCCACATTAACCCAAATCATAGGTTCCTGATACAAGGATACAAAATCCTTCGGCTTGACAGAGAGACCCACAAAGGTGGAGTGCTCATGCTAATTAGAAACTCTCTACCATGCAGAGAAGTCCCAAACCACACAAACAACCAAGCTGAAATCATTGGTGCTGATGTCACTGAAGATGAACAAACCTTGAGAGTGATAAATCTGTACTGCCCCCCAGATAAGGATCTCTCACTGGCATCAATAGAGGTGCAACACTCAAACTGCGTAGTTGTCGGAGACTTCAATAGCCACTCAGAAAGATGCCGATACGCGGAGACTGATACACGCGGCACTGAAGTGGAAGACTGGGAAATCGATAGTAACCTACAGCTCATTAACAAAACAGACGATGCACCCTGTTTTTACTCAAGAAGATGGCATTCCACATAAAATACCCGACCTTGCATTTTCGACAGGAGACATCAGTCGCAAGATAAACAGAGTTGTACTAGACCAATTGGCAGGCAGTGATCACAAACCAATAAAGGTGGTGATTATTATGGAACACACAGACCAAGAACATAAGTCACTGCTCCGATGGAATTACAAAAAAAGCGTACTGGAACCTCTTTTCAACGCTGTCAAACATGTACTACAGCCAGATTAACATCCGAAATTTAAGAATCGGGGAATTAGCCGAAAGCTTCAACAAAGCTGTCCTGAGATCTGCCCTCGAATCAATACCCCGAGGGACAAGAAGAGACTACAAACCGTACTGGACACCAGAACTTCAGGAACTGGTAGAACAACTGACAGAAGCCAGAGGAAGAGCAGAAAAATAAAGATCGAAAGAGGATAACATCTCCTACAAAGCTATTGCAGCAAAGTACAAAACGACACTAAATTGCTCAGCGAGAAACAGCCGAATAAAAACAACAGAAGCGCTAAATCTGGACAAAGACGGCAGAAAACTATGGAGGCTAGCCAAAGCCCTAAACAACGAGAACTGCAGGAACCACGAAACCGCAGTACAACTGAGCGGGAAAATGCTGACCAAAACACATGCAGCTAACGCATTCATAAAAACATTCTCACAAGCTAGGCAGATTTATCTCCCACCTGAAATAAAACAGGCAATGGCTTTAGAGATAGATCTTTAAAAAAACTCATCAACCTGGCCAGAGGAGCATATGACAACCAACCTGGCCAGAGGAGCATATGACAACCAGCCTGCCCAGAGGAGCATATGACAACCAGCCTGCCCAGAGGAGCATATGACAACCAGCCTGCCCAGAGGAGCATATGACAACCAGCCTGGCCAGAGGAGCATATGACAACCAGCCTGCCCAGAGGAGCACATGACAACCAACCTGCCCAGAGGAGCATATGACAACCAGCCTGGCCAGAGGAGCATATGACAACCAGCCTGCCCAGAGGAGCATATGACAACCAGCCTGGCCAGAGGAGCATATGACAACCAGCCTGGCCAGAGGAGCATATGACAACCAACCTGGCCAGAGGAGCATATGACAACCAGCCTGCCCAGAGGAGCACATGACAACCAACCTGGCCAGAGGAGCATATGACAACCAGCCTGCCCAGAGGAGCATATGACAACCAGCCTGCCCAGAGGAGCATATGACAACCAGCCTGGCCAGAGGAGCATATGACAACCAGCCTGGCCAGAGGAGCATATGACAACCAACCTGGCCAGAGGAGCATATGACAACCAACCTGACCAGAGGAGCTTATGACAACCAGCCTGGCCAGAGGAGCATATGACAACCAACCTGGCCAGAGGAGCATATGACAACCAACCTGACCAGAGGAGCTTATGACAACCAGCCTGGCCAGAGGAGCATATGACAACCAGCCTGGCCAGAGGAGCATATGACAACCAACTTGACCATGACGGAACTTGATGCAGCCATTTACTCCCTCAAACCAAGAAAGTCACCTGGAAAAGACGGGGTAACCAACGACATGCTCATGAGATTGGGTGGCACCGCAAAGAAAATACTCCTCACGTTCATGAACTGCAGCTGGAAGCGTGGCATTGTTCCTCAAGTGTGGAAAGAAGCACGAATGATCCCCATCCTGAAGAAAAATAAAGATAAACTTAACCCAAATAGCTATTGGCCAATCAGTCTCCTGAGCTGCACAGGCAAGCTCGTGGAAAAAAATAATAAATACCAGATTCAGCTGGCACCTAGAATAAAAACAAATCATTCTATCACAACAAGCAGGCTTCAGTCAGCACAGGTTCACGGAAGATCAAGTAATCCACATAGCACAAGAAATCGAATATGCTTTCCAGAAAGGAAAACACACTCTGGCTGTATGAGTAGACCTGGGAAAAGCCTTCGACCAAGTTTGGAAATACGGGCTGCGTGGAAAAATGCTGCAATATGGAGTATGCGGAAAAATGTACAAGTGGATCAGTAACTACTTAGAAAATAGAACAGCAAGAGTGCAGGTCCAAGGGCATACCAGCAAAAAGGAAACCATGGAACAAAGTGTTCCCCAGGGTGGTGTCCTCTCCACTACACTCTTCCTTATTTACACAAATGACATCGCCAGCAACCTCCACAAAAGTACCCATATTCTCTCTACGCTGATGACCTGGCCATGTGGACTACTGAAAAACACATCACTACAGCCAGTACACGAATGCAAGGCCCTGTGGCAGCCCTCGAAAGATGGTCCAAGACCTGGCTACTAAAAATAAATGAACAAAAAACAACACATACTATCTTCTCCCTATCAAACACACGGCAGCAAGTAAAAGTCCAATTAAATAGAAAAGAGATACGGCTAGATGAGGCTCCAACCTTCTTAGGAGTTTCCTTAGATCGACGTCTCCCCTGGAAAGCACAAATTTTAAAGACCCAGCTGAGGGCGAGGCGTAAGCTGAGGGCCAGGCTACGCATGTCCATCATGAAGAAACTTGCTGGTACTGCTTAGGGTGCTGACGGAAACACACTAAAGAAATTATACACAGGCAGAGTGAGACCAGTTTTGGAATACGGCATTGCAGCTTGGTCCACGGCATCCAAATAAAACTTTGACAAAATATGGCGCACCTAGAACCAAGCAGCCCGTATAATAGAAGGAGCCCTGAAGTCCACCCAAATAAAAGACATGGAAGCTATGCCTGGGCTACAGTCAATGGAATCACACAGCAAGCGGAAAAATTCAAAAGAATCTATGCATCACAGACTAAATGGATTGGGACGCGGCAGGCTAAAAAGGAAAAGTTTTACAGTGCAGGCAAAAGAAAAGATTAAAAACAATGCTGCACTCTTAAACGAAAAAACAAACCAATTCTAGCATGCTCCATCTGCTGCCTCTGGAAAGGAAGACCGTTCCCTGATATCATTTGTAATATCTCCAACATCGAAGACAAAAAGACACAAACAGAGGAACAGAAAAAACACATAGTTACAAATTAAATCAACATGAAATCTCCGCCAACAGCCTGGACGCACGCCTATACGGATGGCTCAGCCAAAAATGCCATTGGAAACGGGGGATGAGGCATCATTATAAAACTAAAAAGCAAAGTATACTCAGCAGCATTTGTCACTGGGAGACGCTGCAGCAACTTCAGTGCCGAAGCCAGTGCCCTGAGACACGCAGCTGAAATCCTTATAGACCATAAGGAGCAGGCAGAAAAGGAAGTGGTCATTTTCACAGACGCCCTTGCAGTGTTAATGGCGCTCAAGAACCAGCACAAAAATGAACTCGGTGCTTTGGCAGACTCGCTCGAACGCCTGTTCCAGTGCTTAAAAAAAAAAGCACAGTCCAGTGGATACCAGCCCACTGCATCATTACAGGCAACGAGGAGGCAGACAGACTCGCCAGAGAGGGAGAAATGCTGCAGCAGACTGATACAGAAATCACATAAAATGAGACAAAAGCATTCATCAGGGCAACGTACAGTGCAAAATGGAAAAAAGACCGTCCTGGTCACATAGAAAATGATGCCTACCATCAACTCTCCAGGCGAGACCAGGTGATAATTCTCCAGCTACGCACAGGTCACAACAGACTTAGATGCCATCTGTACAACAAGTTCAAGATTGGCACTACAGACCTTTGTGCCTGCGGCACAGCCCCAATCGAGGCAGAACATATTTTGCAGTCCTGTCCACTTTATACCGACAAAAGAAGTAGCATTTGGCAACAGCTAGTGTCCTTCCACGAGAAGCTGTACGGAAGCGTATATAGCCTTGAGTCGACTGCTGCCTTCGTTAAAGTCATTGAAGTTGAGGTCTGAAGATGAACGAGGAAGAAGAAGAAGAAGTTTTCTTAGCCCACGACTCTTTCCCCTGGTTTGCGAATTGAATGTTTACTTGTGAGTTCCGATGCCGCCTTGGTTAAATGTCTTCTCAGCTCCCGCAAGCCATGTAGATATGAGTGTGTAGTGTGGGATGTAGTGTGCTGATCGAAGCGTGATGAGCCCTGCTCTGGAGATACTCAGGTCAGGATGACCTCCTTCGTTTCATTGTTCCTGCTTCGCTATTTGGGTCACGCTAAAAACACACCGTTATCTGCTTCGGTGCATCACTCTGCTCACATTAGTATGCTTAATTCACACATCGGCACATTTATACCCAGGAATTATGTTATGTGTCCGAGAGTTGTCAAAGAAAGCACTAAAAAAAACACCGTTTCTTTGAGAGGGAAATCTACTGCTTCTATGCCCGGCGCCATCTTGACCGTGAACGATCAATATCTGTGGCATAAACAAGCTGAAGATATAATAGAAGAAAATGAAGATAATGAAGATAATGAATGTAACAATAATGAGTGCAGCAGATACTACAATTAAATGTAAATGATGCAAAACAATAATTAAGATTACACAATTCTATACTCAGGAGTTGGCAAAAACCTAAGTGCAAAACTTGGGTAGGATTCATTGTAAATTTATTTTTTTAACAGCAACAGGTATCCTGAAAGTAAATTCTGTTTCTGAGCGAACTATAGCAGTTAAAATCCAAGAAAATGGTGATAATACTACATATATTCTATTATTTGCTCTCTGCAATATAATGAGTTGTTTTTTTTACACCACCTACGACACAATATATAATCCCCATTGTGCTGAAAACATAATTGTAATGGGGGATTTCAATGCCAGGCCAGGATTAGACAGAGACTAAAGATAGGCCTACAATAGGGTGCTATAGAGGATGTAGTCAAAGAGGTGAGTTGGTGTCAGGGAAGTGTGAAATACATAGTGGAAAGGCAAACAATAAAATGATAAAGCAGAAGCAAAAAGAGGAAAACCAACAACATTGCAAACTAAAATGTTTTTATGCAAATGTGAGAAGCATATTAAATAAAAGAGAAGAATTGGAACCGTATGTAGAAGAAGAAAAACCGGATATAATAGGGTTAACAGAATCATGGACATATGAGGAGATTGCAGATAATGAAGTTGAAATTGAGGGATATACAATGTTAAGGAAAGATAGGATAGTTGGAGACAAGAGTAAGGGAGGTGGTGTTTTATTATACTGTATAAATTCTGTTAATATAACGATCAAAGATTATTTATCATGTGGTAACAAAATGGAAAGTGTATGGGGAGAAATAGAAAGTGTGGGTGAAAAAACAGTGATTGGAGTATGCTATAGATGTCCATCAAGTCAAAAAGAGGAAGATGAGGAGCTGATTAGTAGCATAGCAAAGGCAAGTGAAGGGAAATTATTATTAATGGGAGATTTCAACTTTCCAGAAATAAAATTGAATATAGCAGAAGCACTTGTAGAGTCAAAACCTTTTGTTAATTGCATAACTGACAATTTTTTAATTCAACATGTAGAAGCAGCCACCAGAGGCAAAAACATACTCGACCTACTTTTTACTACAGAGGAAAATATGATTGAAAACGTTACCGTTGGGGAACTGTTTGGCTCAAGTGACCATCAAATCATCCGTTGGGATCTTTTTGCAGGGAAAGAAGTAAACATAAACACGCGAACAGATGACTACTCTAAGGTAGATGTTAAGAGAATGAAAGAGGCAGCAAACCACATAATCTGGAAAGATATTGTCGTAGGAACAGATGTTGAACAGGAGTGGGAAAGTTTTAAAACAGTTCTAGAAACGCTAAAAGAGGAATGTGTTCCATGTAGGGAGGTAAACCCCAAGCGTAAAAAGTGGATAACTAGATTTGTAGTGAAATGTAGAAGAGCAAAAAATAAAGCATGGAAAAAATATATATAGTTATAATAGATCATACAGGAAAGGTGAGTGAGCAAGTTAAGGTAGCAGTGAAAAAGGCAAATGCAATGTTAGTTATGATAAAAAGAAATATTAAACATAGGAGCAAGGAACTGATCGTCAAACTGTATAAAGCTTTAGTAAGGCCTAGATTGGAGTACTGTGTACAGGTGTGGAGTCCGTATCATAAAGGGGACATAAACATGCTAGAAAGAATACAAAAAAAAGCGACAAAGATGACAGTGGGATTCCAGAATTACAGTTATGAGGAACGACTCACAAAAACCGGCCTACAGTGTCTCGAAGAGAGAAGAATTCGTGGTGATTTAATACAGGTTTATAAGATGATCAGAGGAATCGATAAATTAGACTATAACAAGTTTTTTAAAATACAGCCACCTACAATAACACGAGGGCATAGCTACAAGCTGACTAAAGAGAGGTCCAGGTTAGATATTAGGAAAAACAAAGAACGGCCAGAGTCCAAGTACAAGGGCAGATGAGCAAAAAGGTGACACTCGAGCAGGGAGTACCCCAAGGGGGAGTACTGTCACCCACACTCTTCCTGGTATATATAAACGATATTACAGAGAATATACCAAGAAGAGTCCATAGCTCAATGTTTGCAGACGATCTGGCTATGTGGACCTCTGAAAAGAATCTCACCATAGCAAGAAATCGGATGCAGACGGCCCTAACATCGCTGGAAGAGTGGGCGAACTCATGGCTGGTCAAAATAAACGAGGAGAAAACCACATGCACAATATTCTCGCTTTCATTAAAACCCCAAAGTACCAAATTAAGTCTAAATGGCAAATTCCTGCAGCCAAACGACAACCCAACCTATCTGGGAGTCACATTTGATCAGCGTATGACATGGAAAAGTCAGATTGAGAGAAACCGAATGAAAGCCAGAGAAAGAATGGCAATCATGAGGAAACTTGCTGGCACTAGCTGGGGAGCAGACGAAGACATACTAAAGAAACTGTACACTGGAAGAGTGAGACCAGTTCTCGAGTATGGCATTGCGGCATGGACAACAGCAGCGAAGGCGAACTTCGATAAAGTTAACAAACTTCAAAACCAAGCCATGAGAATTATAACAGGTGGCATGAAGTCAACGCCAATTGTAGAACTTGAAAAGATTACAAAACTGCAATCCATGACCGATAGAAGAAACTGCAGAGCCCAGCTGCAGACAAAGAAACTCCGAAGACTGACCGACCATCCAATGCACCAGAGACTAAACAATCTGGGAAATGGGAAACTAAAGCGGAGAAACTTTGCAGAAATAGCCAAAGCAAAGATGCACGAAGATCCCATAAACGCACTAACAACACCAAAACCCATCACTACTGTACGAAAACCTACCTGGAGGCAGGATATATTTCCAGAGGTGGTAGAAAATATACCAGGTATTGCAAACAAAAACTGCCAGACTGAAAAAGAAAGGAGAGATACTACCCTAAGCTTCATAACGAAAAGCTACCCAAGCATGGACTGGACCCATGCATACACCGACGGTTCTGTAACAAACACAACACAGAACGGAGGGGCAGGAGCATTCCTGAACCTACCAAATGGCAGAAAAATAACACTGTCATTCCCTACTGGTAAGTACACAAGCAATTTCAGAGCGGAGGCAGAGGCACTGAGGGCGGCAGTGGAAGAAATGGTGACACACAGTGAAAATGAAAGCCATATAGTCCTGCTGACAGATGCTCTCGCCGTAGTCACAGCGCTAAAAAGCCAGAAAAACACTGAGCTTAATGACTTAAGAGCAGCACTCTGCAAACTGTGCCAGCAGTCCGCACCAAAAAGGGTAGTGGTACAGTGGGTCCCATCACACTGCAACATCCAAGGCAACGAGGAGGCAGACAGACTGGCAAAAGAAGGTGCAAGACTACCACAAACAGATACCAGTATGACGTACGAAGAGTCAAAACGGCTTATCAAAGCCAGATACATGACCAAATGGGAAACCGAACATACTGGTTACACCAAAAACGATGCCTATTTCCAGTTGAACCGAAGAGAGCAGGTCGTTGTCTTCAGACTTCGCACTGGCCACAATAGACTGAGGTACCACCTATTCAACAAATTGAAGATAGGGTGTACCGACGAATGCCCGTGCGGTACTGGTAAAATGACCGCTGAACATCTGCTGCAGAACTGCCCGACATACGAGGATCAGAGAGAGCAGATGTGGCCATCACCAGTGGAACTGCAAGACAAGCTCTATGGCAGTGTCGACAGCCTCAGGATGACTGCCGCTTTTTTCGAAAAAATAATGGTTACTGTCTGACTGCGTACGCAGAAGAAGAAGAAGAAGATATTAGGAAATATTTTTTTAGTCAGAGAGTGGTGTCTGCTTGGAATGCATTGCCAGGGGAGGTAGTGGAGGCAGGGACAGTTAATGCATTTAAGAAAAAACTGGATGTGCATAGCTTTTAGAGCAGGATGATGTAAATGTAACTGGTTGTATGCAGACTCTGCAGAGCCTTCTAAACCAGTATAAAGACGTTAAGTTAAGTTAAGTTAAGTTAAGAAAGGGATTGAAGACTGCCTATAGAACTTTAGAGACAATCTTAGACAGAAAAACAGTAATGGTGGCAGACTACTTGAATTATAAAAACAGTAATGGTGGCAGACTTCTTGAATTATAAAAACAGTAATGGTGGCAGACTACTTGAATTATAAAAACAGTAATGGTGGCAGACTACTTGAATTATAAAAACAGTAATGGTGGCAGACTACTTGAATTATAAAAACAGTAATGGTGGCAGACTACTTGAATTATGTTTATTCTTTAAATAATGCTAATAGTAATGTTTGCTTTGGCGTCTTAAGGTCCGTTGCATCGGTCGGCCACATCCATGACCCACTGCTGTGGCGTGGTTCCAGACTGTACTGTGTGGGTAGAGCCTCTTCTGCACCTCGAGTCGGTCGGGGGAAGACTTTTGGCGCTGAGGAATGACTTGTGTAGTATCTAGTAGGCCGGGTTTCCTGGTCCAGTCATTCAACATGACTGAACAAAAGAAACTCGGCGTTGGTCAAATGTTACTGAGATTGGGTGGAGGCCTGCTTTAGCGGTGACCTCTACGTTGCGGATGTAGTCATGCCATCGGATGCCCAGGATACGCCGCTGGTTGCGCATGTTGGAGGCCCCCAGTCTCGACATCTCATGTTTCAGCAATGTCCAGGTTTCATAGCCGTAAAGCAGGACTGGAACCACGTAGGACTGGTAAATGCCTGGAGGGCTTTTTATAAAGCCGGTCGATCAACAGAGTCGAAGGCGGACTTCAAGTCCACGTATTCAGAGCACAAGGGACGATTGATAGCTCCGTGCAGTTCGGCGAGGAGCAAGGATGGCGTCGGTTGTAGAACGATCAGAGGTGAAGCCAGACTGTTGTGGGTAACGTTTTGTACTCAAGAGATACTTGAGTCTAGCCAGTAGCACGTGTGTAAACACCTTTCCCAGAACCGAGAGTAGTGTTATAGATATGTAATTACTGCACTATTTGCGACACCTTATGCCTTTGTACAGGGAGACGACGATTCCATCGCGTCAATTGGCCGAGACGTGTCCCATCCCCCATACTTGCAGGAATAAATGATGGAGAGCAAAGCGCATCGGGTCGAAGGCGTGTTTCAACAGCTCTGGCCGGATATGATCCTGGCCTAGCCCTCTAAGTTTCCGAAAAGCAGCAAGAACTTCATCTGGCGGGGGGGGGGGGGGGGGGGGGTGTGTGGTGTGGTCGATGTTGGTTTCCGTATTGCATACGTGTAGTGCTCATTCCACCTGTTCGCTACCTCGTCGTATGACGAGCACAGGGAGCCGTCGGACTTATTGATGGACTCTATGCTTTTTTTTCTCGTTCTGCTTGCCTCCAGGGCGGAGAAGCCTAACGGAGATAGGCGGGTCTGAGGTCATGAACTCTGAGACCAGCTTTGACTTCGTCAGCAATTTCCTTGAGAAAGCGTTCCTTTTCTGCCCTGGCCCCCCGAAACGGAAGTGGCTTTTCAGCCGTCATCGCTCGGCGTGGTCATTGCGAAGCCTGGCTGAGTTCTTCTTGAGTATGATGTCATTCGAGGTATCGGAGAGCCATTGCTGACGCTTTGGGGTCCTTTAACCGGAGATTAGCTTGACTTCCCATGCTGCCTCCGGGTCATCGGGAATGGGACCCGATGCAGCCAGGTTTCCCCTGACATCTTGGTGTCGGCACATGTTTTGAAGGAGCATGTGGGCTGATGGAATTCGTGGTCATCAGCAAGCGATGGTCAGTGTTGGGAGGGGCCTCCGCACCGCAAAAGACACGACAGGAAGTCACCCGGTTGAGACTTCTCACAAGGATGTTGTCGAGTTTCTTCCTAGTCCGTTGGTCGTTCGTTAGAGATCCATTTTTGACGGTGGATGTCTAGTCGGCGGTACCGTGAGTGTATAATCTTCATACTGAAGGCGGCGCAAAATGACAGAAACATGTGTGAGTTATCGTTTGCATTTCCATAGACAGTCAAAAGTATTTACATAGTACAGATAGCATGACCTGCCTTGTAAAAGTCAGATAGACGTTATTCTAATCAAGAGAAAAAAGAAAAGAGTAGTAATAGATTCAAGAGACATACCAAATTTATATGCAGATCATCATGATGTAGCATTTTCTTTGGAGAACGTTGCTCTCATAACAGACGATCCGTAAGTATCTCGATCTCTAGCCAGAACTCTGTCGTTGTCATCTTCAAAACCTCCGAGATGTCTTGTGACCATCTTCTTCTTAATCTGCCTCTGCCTCATTTTCCAGTCACAATACCCTCCAGTAATGTTCGCTCCGGGCCACTATGACCTTTATATGTGGCCAACATAGTTTAGCTTTCTGGATAAGATATTGTTTACTAACCTTTTTTCCTCGATATCCAGTTCTTGTAGGATATCTGAATTTTTCCTTTTCGCTATCCATGGTATTTTGAGAACGCTTCTGTAGCATTTTAGTTCAAAATATTCAATCCTTTTCTTAAGTGTTTGTGTGTTGATCCACGTTTCACATCCGCACGTTGCCACCGGGAAGATGCAATGTTCTTATGTTCGTAATTTTATTAGAGTTCTGCCATAACTTTTTCATTTTGTTCAACCTCTGCATTTACATAGCCATTCTCCGTCTGACTTCCTTGAGGCAATTTTCATTGTTGCTTATAATTGAGCCGAGGTACTCACAATTTGTAACTTTCTAATTCTCTGTTGATCGAGAATAACTTTAGGTTTGGTCTTTGTCTTGTCTGTGCTCATTATTTTCGTTTTACCTATATTCAGGTATAGATTTTGGTCTTCGCTGTGATGTTTTACCAACAGGATCATCCGTTCCAGTCCCGCAACTGTGTCATCTGCATATCTAAGCTCTGATATCTGATTCCCACCGATTGTTATGGGCTCGAAGTGTCAAACTTTTCATAATTTTTGACGTTCCTCATTATAGATTCAGCATATGTTGAATAAATAAGGGGTCAGTATGCATCCATGTCTTACACCCTTTTAAACTTCAAACCAGTCTGACGTTTCGCCGGCTATTCTGACCGCAGCTTGTTGTTCCTGGAATAATGATTCAATCCACTGAATCAAGTGCGTTTGGAACCCCGTGTCTCTCATTATTGGTGTTGTTCACAGTCGAACGCCTTCGTGTAAATCTATAAAACAAGTGTGTACGACGACATTGTACTCTCTGAATTTTTCAATAATATTTCTAATATTAAGAATGCGAACCCTCGTCTGTTAGTATTTTGATTTCTTTGAATGCGTCTCCTTCTTTCCCTTGTTTTTATAACGCTTCTATTCTGCCACACGAGTCTAATATGTGTTGTTTCTTGTCCTACTGGATCTCTCTTCTAATTTCTCTTGTGCTGTTTCTGTATTTGTGGATACTGCGTTCTATCCCAGATTATTTTAACTTTTGTCCTTTCTTCTATGAGTCTCATTGTTTTTTCTGTGATGTAACTCTGATGTGTGTGCTATTTTCTAGGTATAACGCTACTTGCAGATGAGATGAAAATATTTGCTGCATGTGTTGCGAGTTCATATGACGTCATGTCTTCTTGCACCTCCATGAGCATCGCAAACTTATTCGTTACCTCTATTGTATATTCTAGTGGTCTTAGGCTGGCATCATAGCGAATTGGTCTATCCCATCTCAACAGCTTTTTCAGTCTTATCTTGATGTCTGCGACTAGTGGTTGGTGATCTAAGTCGCACTATGCTCTTGGTAGTGTCTTCATGGATGTTACACCTTACCTCCATCTCTGTGGCATTATAATCTAGTCGCTTTGATTTCTGCTTATCTCATCCGCAGAAGTTCACGTATGCATTCGTATGGGGTGTTGTTCAAAGAGCGTATTTGCGATGGAGAGATTGTTTTCCATACATAATTCCATTAGCTCTTATCCACTTTTATTTCTGAACTAGGGTTCCAAAGTGCCCCTGTATTCACTCTTCTTCTTTTACTCTATTGCTTTCTATTTTCGCATTGAAATCTCCCATGATTATCGTCATGTCTCTTCTCTCTACTTTATTTACAGTTTCTTGTAAATCATAGTAAAACTCGTCTATCTCTTCTTCCGCTGATGATCAGTTGGTGCGTGCACATGTATTTTTGTGAAGTTTCTGCTTTTCCTTTTTAATCTGACTTTGAGGTCCCAATCATTAACTGGCGTGTATCCAATCAATGCTACAGGCGCTCTTTTCGAGAAAATATGTGTAGATGCTGATCACAAAGAGTTAATGTTGATAATGAAATTTCAAGACAAAACGCATCCAAAAGGAAAGGGCATGTTAGGAAAAAATCAATACAAACAAACTTAATGAAACGGTCACCCACAAAGCCTATGTTAAGAAAATTGACGAGATCTTATCTAGACATCAGTCTAGTTAAATCAGTCGAAAAAGAATGGGCAACGTTTAAAAGTTATTAAATAAAAGCAGCTAAAGAAACATGTGGCACTGTAAAGTCAAGGCCGTTAAAAACAGCGTGGTGAGGCGACGAAGTCAAAACAGTTACCAAAGAGAAGAAGAATAGATACAAACATGCACTGTAAGCGACAATTTGCAGGACTATGTTGTCTATCCGGAAGCAAAAAAGCACGCACAGTTGGCAATTAAGAAAGCTCAATCTAAATCTTGAAAAGAGTATGGGGAACTTCTTAATTTGGATTACAAAAATGCAACCAGAAATTTCTAGATGAAACTTTAAAGTATGAGATGAAGAGATAATTGTTAAGAATCCAACATAAATTATTAACGACGACAATGAAATCGCAATAAATGAATCTCAATTAGTCCTGAACAAATGGCAGCATTACTTTAAAGAACTTCTCAACTTACCAACACCTGGGATCAATGACAAACATGATACCAACTTTAACGTATGCATAGAGCTAGAATCAAACATCCCACTTTCAGAAATCAGATATGCTTTACAAGCTGCTCCCCACAACAAATGTTCAGGGCCTGACGAAATTCCTGTTGAATTAATTAAAGCAGCCAATGAGGTAGGGTTATTGGGGCAACATAGATTGTATAACCTAGTATGGACCCCATAGAAAAGGCCAGAAGATTGGAGAAATGCAATTATAATTCCAATTCTGTTTCTGTTTCTAAGAATCGGGCATACCCATAGGTGCTCAGTCTCTCTCATCAAATAGCGTAACGTATGAATGCTGATGGTCCATGTACCTCGCTGGTTGTACACTCCTGCGACCTCTTCTCATGCGCCCCACTCCGCTCGAACCTCGTCTAATGTCGAAACTTTACAGTCTGTGGATTGCTGCTTCATCTATTGCGGTGTCCTCATCCAGCAAGAGGTCATTGATTGATTTCAAAATGTCACTTCCATCCATTACTAATGTGCCCATAATGGGAGCTTGGGAAGCTATGATGTCAGCTCATCCATTTCCCTGAGCCCCGGCATGAGCAGCACAGTAGAGTCATGTCAACCCCTGGAAGTTTGAGGCCTCAACAGCTGCTATCCACTCGTACTTAAGCCATCCTTTCTGTGCCTTCTGAAGTACTGCTTGTGCGTCTGTCACGATGACTGCCCTTATTATAGAAATCTCAGATATCCATTTCAGTGCTGAGGTCATTGCTTCCGTCTCCATTCTCAAACTGGAGGCTGTTGACATGTATGCCCTACTGCACTCAGCAACGACCTCTCCTGTCACTCTAGTCGAGAAATCCCAGCCTGATGTCCCACTGCGCACGACTGATCCGTCGGTGTATATGACAGCGTTACTCCACTGGGTATTCTCAGTTATCAGCTGATTTACCTCGTGCTGTGCTCTCCCGTTGCTCCGTTCTCTGCATTCCTTGCCTAAGGTTATGATGACTCTCTGGTACTCTATAATTCTATCACTAGTATGAACCCATTCTTCCCCTTTGGCTATCGTTTCAGCTGGAATGACGTGTCCGATTGTTGTCTCACCCTGTGCCATCCATGACGACCCTCTCTTGAATCTTGATTCCTTGATGTCTGAGATACTACTGTGCAGAGGGTGCCGCGTGTCTGTGGTGACACGGATATAGGCTTTGACTTGTGCCAGTTTATGTCCGGATGTCACCGATAATAATTCCAACATGCACCGCATCATCATAATCGGGGTAGCTCTAGTGCAGCCCAGAACCAGTCGCATACCTTCATTCTGGATGCGTTCTAACCTTTCACGCTGTGTTCTTGATAGTGTGAGGATGCCTATTCCGTAATCGATTACAGACAACACCACCTGCCGAAATAAGATGAACAGGACACTTTGTTCTAAGTCGGCAGCAGCCATGATCTTGAGTGCTCCTAACCCTCTCTTGCATCTTTGTACGATGTGGTCAACATGGCAATTATAGGAAAGACTGCGATCAAAAGTCACTCCGAGGTATTTTAACCTGTCGCACCTGTCAATGGTGCAACCACCAAAAGTGATGCCCGGGAGCTCGGCCTTTACTATGGAATTATTCAAAAAGCACCACATCATGCAGGCCTTGTTCGGATTGATCTTGGAGCTTGAGTCGCCGCAGATTGTGAGATTGCTTGCAAGGTTTCCTGGATGTCTTTGGCCAACTCTTGCCTGTTTGAGCCAGTCCTGTGCGTTAGGATGTCATCGACAAATGTCAACGTTCGCCCTGTCCCTGTGGGTTGAATATTGGCCACTTTTACTGTGTAAATGTTGAACCAGCACAGGTGAGAGCGGAGATCCTTGAGGCAGTCCTGGACATATTCGCCGCAGTTCTGATGTCCCCGATACACGTGTAGCGCAACTGTTCTTTCCATCAGGGACAGGGAAGCTGATATCCAACTAACCAGCCACAGGTTTAAACCACACTGCTGCAGGCAGGTAATTAAGGTCCCAAATTCGACACAGTTGTATGCGTCTTTCAGGTCAAGTGCCACCGCGACTGTTTCTTGCTTTGACTGAAACCCCTCGTACACATCATACGCGAAAGTTCCAGCGTTAGCCGAGGTCTCCTTCGCTGTTCTATAGCTGCCCAGCGTATCGGGTAGAATCTGCTCCCGTTCAAGGTAGGGCATTATTTTCCTGGCCACTATCTTCTGGGGTAATTTTCCATATACATTTTGTTTGGTGATTATTCGATAGCTGCTGAGAAGCGTGGAGTCCTTACCAGGCTTAGGAAGTGGGCACAGATAGCTATGAAGCCAGTCATCAGGCACAGATGACTTCTCTATAGTGTGGTTGAACACCTTCACTATATTTCTTATCTCTGTCTCATCTAACTGCTTGATGTGGCAATATTGTACTCCATCAGGTCTTGCTGCAGTCTTTTTGTTTGTACGTAGGCTATTTGCGACCTCCGCCTCGGTGATAAAGTCTACATAAGCTTCTCTCCTAATGGCTGCCTCCAAAATGCCTTTCCGAGTTTCTTGGTGGGCATCTCTGTCGCCATTGTCAGTCTGGGCAACCGATCGACTGTAAAAACTCGCACCTTTCTTTTCATCTGTCTTCAGGAGCTTTCCTGTGGTATCTTGAATGTTGGAGATAAACTGGCTTGTAGTCTTTCCATCCATCTTTCGATGCATGTGCCAGAACTTCTGGAGAGAATTATCATTACCCACTCCTGTGATGAACTCCTCCCATTGCTCGCTTTTGGACTCCTTAGCTAACGCTTTAAAGGAATCGGTAGCTTTGCGTTTTACATCTTCCATCTCGTTCAACGCGTCGACATTAATACCAGCGAGAGCATTACCCCAATCCGTTGTTGTCGCCTCCTTTTCTCTTTAGGCCGTATCAACAGCTTGATTCCACCAGGGTGGTTGGACAACAGGAGATCTAATGGTCTTGCGTACGATCGTCTGGCGCAGCTTGTTCACTACATTATCCTGTTCGTACGTTTATCTGAACACCTGTTTGGCTTTCCGGTGTCTGGTGTATTTTCCTCTGGGTATAAGTACGGCACACGGCAGGTGGTCGCTCTCTTGTGCCCCTAATACGTCCCAGCATGTGGATGAAGCAACATCACTGGATATAAGAGCCATGTCGATGACTCCGCCCGTATCTCCCGGTCGAGATGCTATTCTAGTTGGACGTTCGTGGACTAATGCATTACCCAAGGCGACCCCTTGCCTATTTTCAGTGGCATTTCCCCACTCCTTTGACATAGCATTAAAGTCACCTGCAATGGGGCACTTTTTGCTCTGTGACTCTGACAAGTCCGACAGAAACTCCCACTTTACGTCCTCGAAGTGGGAATCTACGTGAGCGTATACGTTGTAGTTTCTCCATTCTTGGTGGTTGATTGTTACTACAATCCCTTGTAGCTCGACATCCTCAATTTTACAGGTGCTAGTATCTATCCATTTATGGGGAAGTTCTTGCTTCACATACATCGCCAATCCCCGCTTACCAGGCCCGCATGGATCATTGTAGCACCTGTATCCTGGACACTTGATGGTAACATTCTCCTTCAAGCAGGTCTCCTAGATCATGAATATCATGAAGATATCGAAATCGTACACCAATGTTTGGAGAATGACTTCGCGTTGTGTAGCGCTGCGGCAATTCCAGTAGCCTATTCGTACATTTTTTAACCCAATATAAATTCCAATATGGAAAAAGAAAGGTAACAAAAGACACTGCACACAATACATAAGAATATCGCTCCTGGGCCACACTGGCAAAAATATTTTGTGAAATCTTTGTGGAAAAAAAATTACTTTACATCATCGAACCTCAGCTCGGGATCAAGATTCTGCAGTGGCCAGCGACCCATAGCTGACTGCTAGCGTCAGGGCCAGCGACCTATAGCTGACTGCTAGCGTCAGGGCCAGCGACCTATAGCTGACTGCTAGCGTCAGGGCCAGCGACCCATAGCTGACTGCTAGCGTCAGGGCCAGCGACCCATAGCTGACTGCTAGCATCAGGGCCAGCAACCCATAGCTGACTGCTAGCGTCAGGGCCAGCGACCCATAGCTGACTGCTAGCGTCAGGGCCAGCGACCTATAGCTGACTGCTAGCGTCAGGGCCAGCGACCCATAGCTGACTGCTAGCGTCAGGGCCAGCGACCTATAGTTGACTGCTAGCGTCAGGGCCAGCGAACCATAGCTGCCAAGACCCTTCTACACCTCCACGTGGTGATCCTGGATAACAGGCTGCAGCAGGGCAGACTGGCTAAGGAGAAGGGATCGAAGAGGGAATGCTAACCCGGTACTCAAAAAATGCTTGCTAAAGTCGGATGTGTTGGACCGAAAGGTGCAAATATCGCAGCCAAGCTGTAAACTACGACACAACGCATTCCGTTCTCTGGACTATATTCTGCTACTTAAGCCCTTTCAGGGTTTGGTAGTGGGAGATTGAGAACGAAGAAGAAGAAGAAGAACCTCAGCTCAACGATACTCAGATGGGATTTAGAAAAAACAGAAGCTGTTCGGGTACAATTTTTACACTCAGACAATTGTGGAGAAAATAATTAAATACGATCAGAAACTGTATGTTGCGTTTGTAGATCAACAAGAAGCTTTTGACAGGGTAGATAGACGTCATCTATGGAAAATATTAGCACACTATGGAGTAACCGATCACCTAATTAACCTGTGCAAAAGTCTTTACAATAATAGCCGGTGGTCTGTTCGAACAATAACCGAACTCTCAGAAAAGTTTCAAATCAAATCATGAGTACTACAAGTATGTGTGCTATCACCTGTGTTGTTCATTACATATGTAAACCATATCTGTAAAACAGCTAACCCAAATTAAGGTGGCAACATTGGTGAACTCTTAAATGAACTTCTTTTTGCTGACGATCACGCAGTCGTAGCTATTTCAGAACTACAATTGCAGCAACATATTGATAAACTAAATACAACATGTAAAGAATACAGCATGACAAAAAAACAATTTAGAAAAAAACTGTCATGAAAATATCTAGAGTGGCCGGAGGCATCAATATCGCTATTGAAAAACAGCAAATCATACAGGTGAAAGATTTCAAAAAAAACGTATGGCTCAACATGCCCAGCAGACGGAAGAATTACAGCGGAAATCCAACAAAGGTGCAATAAGGCAAATCAGATCATTGGACAATTAACTCTAATACTTAATTACAAACACATGACATTAACTGCCAAAAATAGTTTTATACAACACGATTTTCGTCTCGACAGTTTGCTAGCAATGTCAAAACTGAAATCTAACATCAAACGAAAAACGCTATATCGTTAACAATAGAAATGACATGCCTGCGAAAATAGTGGACGTAACAAGGAGAGACATGATCAGAAACGATGACATCAGGAGACTGGTGGGAACATCACCAGTATTAGACTACAAAGGCAGCAACTAAAATGGTTTCGCCACGTAACACGTAACACGTAACATTAGTATATTGGACATAGCTATGGTGAATGCAGAGAAAACAAAGTTGATGACTAATAACACGGAAGGGTTTACATCTGTGATAAAAGTAAATGGTCAGAAGGTGTTCACCGGTTCAAGTATCTCGGATCACTGATCTGGCTTAAGTAAGGGCCAGAATAGCACATACAACAGCGGCGCTTACGCGGTTGAAACCCATATGGCAGGATAAGCGGCTCGCCCTCAGCATACAAGTTATGCGCTCCTTGGTACTCTCAGTATGTGTGTATGTCTGTGAGACTTGGACAATTACTGCGGATATCCAGTGCAGAATGCATGCAATAGAAATTAGGTGCTTTAGAAGACTTAAATGTTACATTTAAGGATCGTGTCACGAACGTAGAAATACGACAAAGAGTGGAAAACGCAATTGGGCCTTTGATGACCTGTTCAAAGCTATAAAAAGGCGAAATATGGCTTGGTATGGGCACGTCACGAAGTCCAGTGGAATTACAAATTCGATACTGCCTGGTTCTGTACCAGGAAAGAGAAGGGGTGACGTCCAGAAAGAGATGGGTGGACAACATCACTGGGTGGTCAAACCTTCATCCCGGTGAGGCCCGATTGGCGGCAGCAGACAGAGAGATGGCGTGGGAATGGGTTACGGAATGAACTGAACTGAACTGAAACGTAGAGCTGAACGGTTCTGATGTTTCTTTTTTCAAAATCCAAATTGCTCTACTATATTCTTGTATTTCCATTTTCCTGTTTTATAATTCACACAATAAGAATAGCTGGCATTACTTTCAGAAGGCCAGTAGATTTGATTTAAGTTCTGTTGAAAGTTCTCTTAATATCCATCTATTCCTTCGTCACTGTGTGTTTTAATCGGTCCGTGAGATTGTAAAATTACAATATCGAATAGTTTAGCCGTCAGCTTCATCGGCAGCATCGTAATCATAGAGTATGTCCTATACAGAATGTCGTTCGCATCACAGCTGCACTGATCTTTAAGCTGTTCTTTCGTCTCCTGTTGTCTCCAAAACATCGTTGATGTCGAGTGCCCATGTTCTTCTCGTTCTGTCGCAAAATCAAGGTACTATGCCCCCCCCCCCTTCCCGGCCCCCTGATTAGAAATCAGGTCATGCCTGTGGAATCCGAGGATGCGCCTCTGGTTGCACAGGTAGACGGCCTCAAGAAGCGGACGATCCCATTGTAGCAGCGGACGATCCCATTGTAGCAGTACCCAGGTCTCGGAACACGAGGATGGGGGCAATGCAGGAGGAGTATATACGAAGCCTTGTCTCCAGAGAGAGCATCCGCTGGGACCATACTCTGCAGAGAGAGTGCATGGATGAAGCCGCAAGGCCCATCCTACGGGTAATGTCGTGACTGCTACGTGGGTCAGTGGACTTCCAGCTGCCCAGATAGACGAAGTCCTCGTTGATAGCATCAGGGTTGTCGTTCACGGTGATGCTCAACCAACGCAGAGAGGACCTTGCTGAGGTTTTGGATTTTCATCTTCGTCCAGATAATGTTCAAACCTAGGTGGGTAGCCGATCGATCTAATGCCTCTAGGAGGCCTACCAGGGCAAACATCGGCAAAAATGCCCTGTTAACTTAACTTAACTTAACGTCTTTATACTGGTTTAGAAGACCCTGCAGAGTCTGTATACAACCAGTTACATTTACATCACCTTGCTCTAAAAGCTATGCGCATCCAGTTTATTCTTAAATGCATTAACTGTCCCTGCCTCCACTACCTCCCCTGGCAATGCATTTCAAGCAGACACCACTCTCTGGCTAAACAAATATTTTCTAATATCTAATCTGGACCTCTCTTTAGTCAGCTTGTAGATATTCCCTCTTGTTATTGTGGATGGCTGTATTTTTAAAAAAACTTGTTATAGTCTAATTTATCCATTCCTCTGATCATCTTATAAACCTTTATTAAGTCACCACGAATTCTTCTCTCTTCTAGACACTGTTGGCCGTTTTTTCTGAGTCGTTCCCCATAACTGTAATTCTGGAATCCCACTATAATCTTTGTCGCTCTTCTTTGTATCCTTTACAGCATGTTCATATCCCCTCTATGATAAGGACTCCACACCTGTACACAGTACTCCAATCTAGGTCTAACTAAAGCTTTATACAGTTTGACTATCACTTCCTTGCTCCTATGTTGATCGGGCCGAAAGGGGTAGATATAGCAGCCTCACTGTAAACTACGACACAACACCTCAACATCCTTTCCATGACGGTGTTTGAAGGAGCAGAAAAAGAAGAAGAAGAAAAATAAGAAGAAGAAAAAAGCAGTCTGATGTATCGCCAGCTATTCTGACCATTGCGTGTTGCTCCTGATATAGTGTTTTGATTCGATGAATCAAGTTCGTTGGGATCCCCATAGGACTCATGGTGTACCCCAGGGTTTAGGATTGCAAACGGTCAAAAGCATTTGTTGTAATCTTTAACGCAAGTGTGTACGTCTATATTATGCACTCTGTATTTTACTATGATATTCTACATGTTAATAACATGATCCATCTTGCCTCTGCCATGTTTGAATACTGTATGTGATTGATGTACATCCTCTTTTTAGTTCACTTTCTATCCTTTTCTTAATGATGTTGAAGAACTTAAGTGGGATGACTTATTAAAGCAATGGTTCGGTAGTTAGTGCATCGTTTTAGGTCGCCTTTCTTGGGAAGTGTGAAATCAACTATCGTTTCCATGCTTTGGACCATCTTGCACTGTCTCAGACCTTCGTGCATGTTACATGCTGACACTCGCTTCCCCTTCCACCTTGTATGAATTCAACCGGTATGTCGTCGCATACTAGTGATTATTTTCTTCAAGCCTATGGTTTATTTCATGGATCATTGTCTCGGCTCTCTTTTTTTGTTTTTAGATGTTAAGTTGGGGCTTTTTCCTGCGGCTTGGTACAGTATTTCTTCCATCTTTTCAGTATATCTATGCTCTATCTCAGTGCGTTACCATCTTCGTCGTTAATCGAGTGCAGTTTCGGCATAAACTTGCTATAAAGTGTTTTAATTTCGTTGAACTTTGAATTTCATTGTGTTTTTTGTTCTTTTGAATCTCTTTTCTGATTTCTCTTGTGCTATTTCTGCACTTTGTGCTATTACTTTCTGTACCGGATTGTTGCTACTTCTTTTTTCCACGACTCAAGGTCTTTGTGTGTGCTATAACTGATGTGTGTGCTATAACTGATGTGTGTGCTATAACTGATGTGTGTGCTATAACTGATGTGTGTGCTATAACTGATGTGTGTGCTATAACTGACGTGTGTGCTGTTTACTCGGTATCTTGTTAATTGCAGACGAGTGAGACTATCTTCTACATATGTGGTCAATTCACTGAAGTCAAGTCTAAGTGAGCTATCATAAGCACCTCGTAGTTATTTTTTTAAACCCCATATACCGTTCTGTTGTTGTATAGCTATGACGTATTAGTCGTCTATTTTCAAGTCTTTTAAAATTTCAGTCTTATCTTGAAGTCCGCGACAAGTAATTGGTGATGCAAGTCACAGTCACTACATGGCAGTGTCTTCACCTGATTCCCATCTTCTCTGATTTAGAATGTAGTCTGTTTGCTTCCTGTATTTCCAACCTGGTGAATTCTGTATATCGAAACGCCTAGGCGTGTGTTTTGATTTCTAGACATATTTTTATTATTTTTATCTTTCATTTGTCCCAAACCGAAAGGTTGCAGTATTGAGAGTATTCTTTCTTCTTCTTCCCAGGCATTCCTGGATATTTTGGTACCATCGTCTGCTTGGTCTACCCCTGCCTCTTTTGACTGGCACCATACCTTTGCCTTCCATGTTCTGGCCATAATGGGATTGAATTGATAAACCAGTTGTCCTCTATGCTCAACTCTTGCCGAAAGTCTATATTGGTCTTTTACTCTGTCCAGGGTATTCTGATATCTTTCTGTAACATTTTGACTAGAAGGATGTCGATTCTTTTAGATACATTTTCTAGACAAATAATTTACTACAATATCGAAGAATTTCGAGTCTCAAATGTCCACGACAGTCACTGCCGAAGCGCGCATGCGTTAACATTTGGGCTTCAGAAGCGCCTATGGAGACACTTCCTTCCTGCCTTGACTTAGAGGAACAAATAAATGTATTTATGGCCATATGTTGTTCGTCTTTAGGTACAGTAAATATGTCTTAGTGATACCTCTGAAACCGGATTATAAAAAAATACGATACCTTTAGTTCTGGTGCAGTTTCGATACGTGAGTTGATTTTACAGTTTGTTCCTATTTTTGTAACTGTAAACTTAAAACTAAGTTGCTAGTTTAAGTTTAGAGTTTAGTGTACTTTTCTTTTATACTTACTATACTACGTCTACTGACGTGCTACCGTACTAGCTACCTACTACTAGTACTAGTACTACTACTCTGTTTAGTTTAGTAGTTATTTTTAAACTTTGTAGTTTGTTATACTTTCTTACTTAACTTAACTTACTTTGTATAGTAATATTAAATACAAAATACTATTATTTATTATAACTTAAAGTATAAGATAAGTACTTATTATATACCAACACTACAGCAGTGTTACTGTTACTGTTACGAGGGTAAAGTTAGAATTTGTCGTCAAAATTAGACTACTGTTTTACTACAATTTTACCACAACTCTTCTTTGAAATTAGTTTCATAATCGAATATCATATAATTTTAAAGCAATTGACGAATTGTTTTGTAAGTTATTTGTGTACTGGAGTGTACATCTTAAAGTAAAGACAAAGTATTGTATACCCAATTATTTGCTGTCATAGTGATAGGACAGGACAATCCCGAAATTCTTATGTGGCGTAGGGAATACGAGGAAGTGAGTTGTAAACAAAGAATGTTTGTTTATGACAACGATCACAATACAAGTATTTATCTGCACTCGGGTAACATAATAGAAAAGAAAGGGAAGTAATGGGCAGCCTGGAATTTGAACACAGGACCTCCAGATGACAGAGATGAGTTAAAGTACTAGACCAACGAAACACACAAAAAAGTGTCATGGCTGGGCTAGTCTTTTGTCATTCAACTATTGCGATTATGGAATATAGGCAGAGTTCGATCCAGACATATTTATAGGCTCAATTACTTCTTAACCTTCCTATCATAAAGCTAGACCATGCATGCCCTTAAAGGCTTATGTCGCAGGTAGACAAATAATGAGAAGAACCAGAAAGCTCACTCTGGAGGCCACTCTTCCCCTTCTCTCTCTTCTCACATCACTCTGTTTCATTTGACTCTGTCCTACAGTCACACCCTTGCACAACTTTCACACGCGCCCTAGTGGTAAAGCCCTTCCATTGCACTTTGGTTGGGCTAGCTTCTGAGGGCGCACAAACCTAGCATAGGTACATACAGATGCACACATGCATTCAAGCACTGGTTTATGCGTCCTGATATCGCCCAATGGACTAAGGTCTGGGGTGGAAAATGGCGCGCCTCCGCCAGTAGAAACTAGTGAGGCAAACATCTAAGCAAAAAAAAAAAAAAAAAGACAAATAATGATCAGTGGTAGTTTCAATTACGGAACGCGTGGTTGTTGTTTGTGAATGCTCACAATGTGTAGGTTACTTTTTTTTGTGCGCCCTAAAAAGGGCGTTAAGTGGCGGGTTGTCGTAGCTTTCCTCACGTCCCGAGCGTGCTGATGAAGGTGGACCATGGTCTTCTAGGCGGTTGTGCTATGCATGGATTCATATGTGTCGCTCACTACTAGGGGGATCAAGTCGAACCTCACCTTGTTAGCCAGACTGTTGTCCTCGACAACAGCCCCTTTTCATGATGACCAATGAGGAGGTCAGGTGAGGGTCTTGGCCAGTATATATCTCCTGACCCTGGCTAACATTGTCTGATCAGTGTGTTTTGCCTCATCGTCCCCAAGGAACGTGGTAAGGAAGGAAATATGAGGAAATCGCTGGTCTAACACCTTAACTCATCTCTCACTTCTGTCATCCGGTTTTCAAAGTCTGGACTGTCCATTACTTCATTTTCTGTTGTTTGTTATTAGTTAGTTTGTAACCCGTCCCAAACGAAGATGGCGACATCATCAGACGGTTTTGTCTTGATGCTATAACTTGCGCTGTATTTAGATTATAGTGAGGAAGAAATTGCACTGTATTTGGATTATAGTTAGGAAGAAACTACGCTGGTCATCAACCTTTCTCTCTGGTTCTGATTTACCTTGAACTAGTGGCAAGACATAAGTCGAGAAAATTGAAGATAGCACAGGATGCAGGCACTCTGGTCCTACCTCCCTTGAGATCAGAAGTTGCTTGAAAAGTCCATCTCGATCGCCCACTGCTTCCTATCATTGCTTTGGGAGGCAGTTTTCACAGTTACATTCCCCCTCCCCCCCCCCCCCTTTTCATTGTGACATAGGCTATCCAACTTCCATATTATGTTCTGTAACATTCCACTCCATCTGAACAAGCCTCGTTCTCTAGCAGTTTGGGTTAGTGGGGTTCTAATGTAATTAAAGTTATTACCAGTTTCTAAAGAGAGTGTTGAAATTCTTGGTTCTATACAGATCCAAAAGTAAAGTGCTAAAATTTAATTATTAGCCATTATATCTTGCCAAAGCCTGAAGGGGGAACTAAGAATAGTAACAGTGTAACCTGCCAGACATGACATTAGATGCAACTAAAAAGGATTGGGCATGTGGCTGACTACTCCAATCTGTAGAAACTT
Organism: Ariolimax columbianus; assembly: GCA_036924085.1. NCBI lineage: Eukaryota > Metazoa > Mollusca > Gastropoda > Stylommatophora > Arionidae > Ariolimax > Ariolimax columbianus. Next base: position 14,446,890 of record JAVGWX010000023.1, on the reverse strand, counting down.
TAATAATATAAATATATAATAAAGACTTGACATGTCTTTGTTGAAGAACTATGCACCACAGAGAACTGAAAAGGTTTTGGTGATTTATTGATGAAATTTGGCGAGCAAATCAATTTAGAGGTGATCGCAGAATAAAACAGTAACATTTCATTTAATAAAAGATACAAATGGGAGCTATGTAAAATTCAAAAATTTATAAATTACTAAAAAAATTGATAAAAAAATTGATGAAAATAACAAAGTTACCTGAATGTGGAACAATATCTGTCTTGTGATCATTGGTCACAAACAAATATAAATTGTACTGTGCCATCAGGATTGATATTCTATTTACTCACACAATTTCTCACATATTTTATTGCAACATGCATTTTTTTTTTTACCAGGCCCAAATAATCGTACTATAGGCACCTGTGCCCCATATCATTACACACGACTTTAAAATGTTATACACGTTTACACTTCATGCATATTGTTTACTTTCCCATTTGGCAACACTGCCACTTATTTTTAACAAATGTTCATGTCTATCAACTGAAATAATGTATGCCAATTTGAAAAACATGTGCTTATTTATTGGTAAACCAAATAAAATGATGAAAAGAAAATAAGTTTTTAGTGATAGTTTAGGACAGCAGTCTCAAAACTACCCAGAGGGCCATATGAGGATAACGCTGATATCCAGAAAATCACACCGTGGTCAATACATAAAAGTGAATTATTTAAACACAAGCTTTTAATTTTGTGGAAAATCAGTTATATAATATTGAACTATACTCAGTATTTTCAAACATATGTTCTTATTTTGAGTAAATATTTGGCCATTTAGCTAGCAGTGAGATTCCTCAGCCTGGGGGAGGCACCTACCTCCTACCAGGCGCATCAGCAGGGTTGCGGATTGCTGAAAGGCCTCCTAATTTGGAGGTTAGCTGCGAATAAATAAGCAGCCGTAGACAAAAACGGGTCGGCAGGCATGGAGGCTGCAAGGAGGCAGCCCCTCCACCATGCAAAGACACAACAGGCTAATCACCTGTTTGTCTTAAAAAACGATTACAAGTCAAAACACAGAGAAAACCGGACTGACCTCAACGGCGACGAACAGGCGAGAAATAAGGACCACGATTTACGGAACATGGAATGTACGAAGTATAAACGGAAAAGAACAAGAACTAATAGAGGAGATGAAGAGAGCAAAATTGACAGTCCTGGCACTTACAGAAACAAAGAAAAAGGGACAGGGCGTTCTAGACCATGATGGCAACATGCTATACTACAGCGGAGTTCCCATGAGTGAACGAGCCAGGGCAGGGGTTGGTTGTATAGTGAATGGTAACAGCAAAGCAAACATTAAAGGATGGAAGTTCATTTCAGAACGACTGATGGTTCTAAGTCTACAAGAGGAGGATAGTCAAATGGATATCGTCACTGTGTATGCACTAAACGAAGATGAGAGCACTGACATAAAAGATGAATTTTATGAGCACCTTCAAAGGACCATTGACGATTGCCATAATGAAATACTTCCCCTTGGAGACTTCAAATGCAAGAGTTGGAAACGACTATTCTAGATGGGATGGAGTGATCGGTAGGTATGGAGAAGATGTCTTAAATGACAATGGAAAACGACTGCTGAGATTCTGCAGAGAACAAAACCTTGTTATTACAAATACAAGGTTTCCACACAAGCGTATCCATGCCTACACAAGATGTGAGCCGGCAAGAAATGAAAGATCCATAATTGACTATGCAATAGTGGAAAACTGATTTTAAGTATGTAAAGGATGCTAGAGTGTTCAGAGGACCAGAGATAGGAAGCGACCACTACCTAGTTAAAATAAAGAGAGAAATTGAAAAACACTATCCAGCTAGGCAACACCCATAAGCAAGCATGAAACATAATACACAAGGAGAAAATAAAATTAAGGCTTACAAACTACGAGAACCAGATGTAAAGAGGAGATACCAAGGGCCCATAACAACAGCAATAGAAAGGATTGAGGAATCTGAAGAAGATATGGAAATGCTTTGGGTAAAATTCAAAGACATCCTCAAAGAGGCTGCAGCAGAGGCATGCGGTCAAACCAAAGAAGGGTGGAAGAGAAAAAGTACACCATGGTGGACAGAAGAAGTGAAAACAATAATACGAGAAAAGAAAAAGGCATGGAAGCAATACCTAGGGGCTAGGAATACAGAAGAACAAACAAAGAAATATAAAGAATATGTAAACTTTAGAACAGAAGCAAAGAAGACTGTGCTCAAGGCCAAACAGAAATCCTGGGAAGAATTTGGAGAGAAACTGGAAAATAATGCTGGAGAAAACCAGAAGCTGTTCTACAGGACCTTAAAGAACATGAGGAAGGAAAAGGAATGCCCCCTGAAATGTGTTAAAGATAAACAAAGTGAGCTGTTGACTGCCCCAGAAGAATATTTCTCAGATCTCCTTGGAGTGGAGGAAAACCAAGCTCTGGAAGTAACAATCCCAATTCAAGAAGAGGGAGCCATGGAGTGATACGATAATATCACAATGAAAGAACTAAAGGCAGCATTGGAGAAAATTAAGATTGGTAAAGCAGCAGGACATGATGGTATAACACCAGAAATGGTTAAATACATGGGAACGGCAGGAGAGATGCTATTCATGAAGATTCTCAAGGCAGCTTGGCGCCACAAGAAGATACCAAGAGACTGAGAGGTTGCAATAATAATACCAATATTTAAAAAGGGTGACAATCGACAATGTGAAAATCACAGAGGTATTTTCCTTCTCAGTGTTCCCGGGAAAGTCTACTCTAGGATTCTAGAACGGAAATTAAGAGGTCTAGCAGAGCCAAATATGGATGAAACTCAATGTGGGTTTAGGGCAAACAGAAGTACTCAAGACCTTATCTTTACACTCAGACAGCTAAGTGAAAAGGCTCTTAAATATGATAAAGAGATGCATCTCTGCTTTTTGGATTTGGAGAAAGCATTTGATAAAGTTCCTTGGGACAAACTCTGGGAGTGCCTGATAAGGAAGAACATCCCAGGACCCCTGATCTCTGCCATACAGAGTTTCTATAAAACATGCAGAAACTATGTGCGGAAATCAAATCAAAAGTCAGGAGAGTTCAAGACCACTAGCGGAGTAAGACAGGGGGACATTCTATCACCGTACCTTTTCATACTCCTCATGGATGAAGTCATCAAAGCCTGCAAGGAACGGACAAAAAAGTATGAAGTAGGGTACTGGAAGATGAGACCAAGTTACATATCGGAACTAGCATTTGCAGACGATGTGGCCCTGATCACAAAAACCGAAGCACATCTCCAGATCAACTTGCAGGTCTGGGAAGAAGAGTTGAAGAAGAGAGGAATGCACATCAGCAACTCCAAAACAAAAACTATGGTGATCGCCAGAGATGAAAAGAGACATCAGATAACCCTGGGAACACGAGCACTAGAGCAGGTCAGCAACTTTAAATATCTAGGAGTGGTAATAGACAGCAGGGGAGGAATCAAAGAGGAGTTAACTACACGAAGGGCAGCAGCAGGTAGACTGTTCCATGCAATAAACAGAGGTTTCCTCAGTAGAAGAGAAATAAGCAGGAAAACAAAGATGGATGTATACCGCTCGACCTATGTGCCTGTCCTGACATATGGATGTGAGTCATGGGCAATGACTACAGCCCAAGAAAGGCAATTACAAACTTCAGAAATGAGGTACCTAAGAAAGGCGGTTCAGGTGACGAAAAGGGACAAAATCCGTAATCAGACAATACGTAGCAATCTTGAAGTTCAACCCCTGCAGACACGAGTGGAGCAGTCCCAACTACAGTGGTTTGGCCATGTCTGTAGAATGGAAGAAGATCGGATACCAAAGCGGTCATGGGAGATCAAAAGTCAAGGACGCAGACCCCGAGGACGTCCCAAAGTACCTTGGGAAGACAACATACGACAGCCCCTAAGTGATAGAGGGCTGGATTGGAAAGAGGCCAGGAAAAAGACTATATCTTTTTGTTATGTCTTCTATGTCAGCAACAACCTCACTCTATTTCACCTAAACTGATGTGACCCCTTTAAGCCGTGTCCCAGCTCTGATTCATGATATACATGCAACTTCTTCTGCATTCGTTCTCAATCTCTCGCTGCCAAGCCCTGAACAGGGTTTTACAAGTAGCAGGATGTAGTCTGGAGAACGGAATGCATTGTGTTGTTAGTTTACAGCCTGACTGCGATATTTGCACCTTTCGGTCCGACACATCCGTCTTCGGCGGCAGACTGCAACTATTATCTGCCAAGTACGTTAAGTTAGGCCAACATTTATTTCGCCTTCTCTTTTGGTTCTGTAGCGTTGCGGTTCTTTTAGTGGTATGAGGGTGTCTTCTGAGAACATGATATATCTAATTCCAACATGGTATACATATTTTTCGGTTGCTCCCTGTTAGCAACCTTTTAGTAGGTAATTATGTTTGACCAGGAAATTTGGTGCATTATCCATGTTTTGAAGAAAGGGAACAGCGTATACTTTTATTTTCCTGTTGCTCTTCCACACTCTCCTGAAATCAGTGTGGACAATTGTCACCTCATACAACTAACTTCTTCTTGCTATGCGTATTTTGTTTTGCACTAGATGTAATACATAATGGTTTTGGGTCACATACATTGCATAACTTTCCCACTGAACATCATTGTCTTTATTATTATTCATTCAGTTGGGGCAGTCATTGATTTTGATACTAGAGACCTTATGTTGACGGTTTCCATTGCCTTCCAATGAGTTTTATTCAGTTCTGCTCTGGTAGCATTTAATGCATCAGTATGTCATCTGTACAACAATTGATGGCACGCATTAAGAGTATTTCTTTCCTTAGATGAGTAATCTTCCAGTCTAATGAGCCTCATCTACCCAAAGCATATTGTTTTTGGGTGCCAGAGACCTGCCCTGCGACTCTTCTTCTATTACTTTAAACAGTTCTGTCATGCAAAGGCTAGCAGTTGGGCTTTGGTGTTAGAGGCTACATTAACAAAATTTATTATTATATTTTTCAGTTTCATCGCATTGTTGATACCACTATAGCATTTGCCTCCCACGAAATTAACGATAGCACAAAATAGTGGGTGTTCGAAACCCACAAGTTTCACGGGACCTCTGCCTCAAGGAAAGTGAGATTGAGTGCCTCTCAGAGACAGACTTTAAACTCTGAGGTCCCATTTGTAAGCTGTGCATGTAAAAAAACAACCTGGCTATTGAAAATTTAAATAAAAGACTTGAGAAAAAAGTTAGCAATTGTCTGGCCTAAAATTTAAAAAAATTATGAAGTTCCTGCCCACCTTTTCTCCCAGGTGTAGTAAGCTGCAGTTTCATTTACATTTCCTTGCTCTAAAAGTTATGTGCATCCAATCTATTCTTAAATGCATTAATTTTTTTATGTCTCTATTTACTGTGGCAATGCAGTCCAAGCATTCAGCACTCTCGGACTAAAAAAAATATTTCCTCATATCTAATGTGGACCTTTATTTAGTTAATTTGTAGCTATGCCCTCTTGTTCTTGTAGATGGCTGTATTTTGAAAAATGTGTTAGTCTAATTTATCCATTCCTTTGTTTATCTTATAAAAAGTTGTTGCCCATCGCAAGCGAGATGGCCACAGTATCGGACGGTTTTGTTTTAATAATGTGATGTGCGCTGTATGAGGATTATAGGGAGGGAGTGAATGTGCTGATCATCAATCTCACTCTCTTGTCCTGAGTTATCTTGGATCAGCGGCAAGACTATTGGAGGTAACTCAGTATGCAGACACTCTGGTCTTACCTCCCGTGAGACCAGAAGTCGTTTGATACTTGCAGGATTCGATCGCCCACCGTTTCTGTTCATCACTGTGAGAGGCGAGTGCCTTAACCTCTTGACTACAGTGACCCCCTGATTATCTTATAGACCTGTATTAAGTCACTTCAAATTCTTCTCTTTTCTAGATACTGTAGGTTGGTTTCTCTGAGGCTTGCCTCGTAGCTGTAATTCTGGCATCCCACTATCAGCTTTGTCATTCTTTTTTTGTATCTTTTCCAGCATGTTTATATCCGCTCTACGATACAGACTTCACACCTGTACACAATACTCCAATCTAGGTCTAACTAATGCTTTATATGGTTTGACTATTACTTCCTAGCTCCTTTGTTTAATATTTATTTTTATCATACCTTACATTGCATTTGCCTTATTCACTGCTACCTGGACTTGCTCACTCACCTTACTTGTATGATCTATTATAACCTTTAGGTCCCTTTCCTTTTCTATCTTTTCAATATTGTTTTCACCCATTCTGTAATTATGTTCCATATTGGATCTACCCATGTGGATGACTATACATTTATTTATATTAAACTCCATTTGCCAGCTCAAAACCGTTGTCAAATTTTATCTAAATCCAACCTCAATATATCCAATTCTGCTTTAGATGAGACACTATTGCATAGTTTTGTGTCATCAGGTGAATTTTGTAATCGTGTATCTGATATGAATGTCCAAATCATTTATATATATATCGAGAACATCATTTTTCCTAAACCGAGCACTGTGGCACTCCCACTTTTTACTTCAGACCACTCAGGGTACTCCTTATTTATGCCCACCCTCTGCCTTCTTTCCGTTCACCAATTTTCAATCCATTTGGCAACTTCCCCACCTATTCCATGTCATTTTAACTTTCTAAATAATCTTTGATGAGGTACTCTATCAAAGGCCTTTGCAAAATCTAGATAAATAACATCCACTGGCTCCCCTTTATCTATCATTTTAGTAACCTCCTCCATGAATTATAATAGATTTGTTAAGCACGATTTCCCACAAGTAAACCCATGCTGACTATTTCTGATTAGATTAAACTTGTCTAAATGCTTTACAATGTTTTTTTTAAAATTATTGGCTCTAACCATTGCAATGCTCGTTAAACTCACCGGTCTATAATTTGATGGATCTGATTTTTTGCCCTTTTTGAATAAAGGGATCACTCCTGCATCTTTCCAATCCCCTGGAACAATCCCTTTTGCAAGTGATTGAGAACATAATATAGTAAATGGTTTTGCTACCTTTTTGTAATGAATACCATCTTGACCTGGACATTTATCCACTTTCAAGCTCTCCAATTTTAAGAAAAACCATTTCCTTTGTAATACAAATTGATCTTAATCCCGCTGTATCCATTTCTCTGAAAAATATCTAAATGCTCTGGTATCTTGGAGCAGTCTTATTTCTTGTAGACTGTGCCAAAGTACTAATTGAGCAGATTAGCAGACCTCCTTATTCTCACTTATTATTTTTCCTGTGCTATCTATGAGAGGGCCTACTTTGTCTTTCATTCTTTGTTTATTTCTAATATAAAAAAAAGAAGCTTTTACTATCCGTCTTGATCCTATGAACACGTTTTTTTCTGAGGTCTATTTTTGCTTCTTTATTCACTTTCTGAGCTGTGTTTTGCATGTCCAAATATTTTTAATATGCTTCTTTTGATTTCAGTTCAGTTCATCCCATAACCCATCATATCGTTGGAGTACACTTGAGGACACCCCCACAAAACCACACCATCTCTCTCTGTCCGCTGCCGCCAGTCGTGCCTCTCCGGGACGAATGTTTGACCACTCAGTGATGTTGTCTGCCCATCTCTTCCTTGGACGTCCCTGTCCTCTCTTTCCTGGTACAGAACCATGCATATATTTTTTCCATGCTTTATTTTTAACTCTTCAACATTGAACTACAAATCTAGTTATCCACTTTTTACGCTTGGAGTTTACCAACCTACATGGAACACATTCCTCTTTTAGCTTTTCTAGAACTGTTTTGAAACTCTCCCACTCTTGTTCAACATCTGTTCCTCTGACAATATCATTCCAGATTATGTGGCTCGCTGCCTATTCATTTTCTTAACATCTGCCTTAGATATGTTCGCGTGTTTATGTTTACTTCTCTTCTTGCCATGAGATCCCAACAGATGATCTGATGGTCACTTGGGCCAAACATATTTTCCTCTGTAGTAAAAACTAGGTTGAGTGTGTTTTTGCCTCTGGTAGCTGCTACTACATGTTGAAACAAAAAGTTTGTCAGTTATGCACTAAATAAAAGGTTTTGACTCTACACGTGCTTCTGCCGTATCCCACGTATGTGTATTATTAGATTCAGTGTTTGTCCTCATGATCATCATTTGTTTGTCTATTTTCCCATGGACCATAGGGCTGCAACAGATGCTATTCAGATGTTCCTATTCTGTGTCATTTTGATCAGCCACAAGACCCTGATTGGCTTCCTCAGACCCTGTTTGAACTGACTTCTTCATGTGTTTCTTGACTTTCACTATTTTCTCTTTCCCTATGTGTTCCAACCTAGCGGGTCTGATTATGTTGTCCAGCTTCTTTATCTATTTAGGCCTACCTTGTTGAGGCTGGAGAGCTTGCACTCCCCAATGATCCCAGGAGATATGCCAGTGAGAGTTTTACTCCAGGCAAAGGAGTTTTACTCCAAGCAGGGTCAACCAACTGGACAAGCCCTTGGAGAGGGGCCAGACAAAAGGACTGATGAGCAGGTAAAGCCATGTAGGTGTAGTTCCAGAACCCACCGGTGAGTGGTATAAGCTCTAGGCTGCGCCAATCCATCCCCACTTCATGGGTTAAAAGCATTCTTGTCTTGTTGTTTACTTTTTGTCCATGTATCAAATATCCCCTTGGATGACTAGCAGACATTGCAGCTCTGCCCCTTTGTAACGATTTTCCAGGTGACGAGAAATGTCACACATGCCATCACTACAGACAGGCTGACAAAACTAACGAGAGAATGATAGCTGGCCCACCCAGATGTATATGCTACGTCTCTGGCAGGACGTGACAATCCTGGGACGCGGACACACTGAACACGTGACACTCATTCAGGAAACAATGCTGCCAAAGCACACCTCCTTCCACACCACAGACTTCATAGTATACCAATATAAGTGGATAAAATGTCAAGGATTAGTGACACTTACATGGAAAAACACCCAGACAGGTTACATCTCTTGTAACCAATGATGATACTGACCTACAGGAAGTGATTGGATGGGAGGAAGATCACTGACACACAATACAACCAACCAAGATCACACTGCAAATGCCCCAGACTACTGACCTAAGGAGACTGATCATTACTGGCTACATCTGCCAAAGGCGGATGTGTCGGACTGAAAGATGCAAATATCGCAGTCAAGTTGTAAACTAGAGACACAACACATTCCGTTCTCCAGACTACATCCTTCTGCTTGCAAAGCACTGTTCATGGCTTGATAGGGGGAGATTGAGAACAAACGCAAAAGAAGAACTGGTGACATGAATGGTCGCGCGCCCCCCTCCCCTATGTGTGGGGTTGGGGGGTTTGTGCGGGAAAGAGGACTATACAGAGAGGAATTCAACAGGAATGGCCATAGAGGCACTCACCAACACTACACTACATTAATCCTCTTGCAGAATTCCCATGCCCCACTGACGCTGCTACACCGAGCCAGTTGAACTAAAGGCAGACCAGACCTCACCGTTATAACAACTGATATACACTCCTGATTGCTTGATTAGAGTCCCTGATGACATCGAAAGTGACCACAGACCAAAACTCCTTGACATCACCAACGCTATGTAGAAAGTACGAAATCACATAACATCCCTCCCATGAAATTACAAAAAGGTAGACTGGTGGCTTTTCAGGAGATAAGTTCGCCAACGTTTCGCGGACATCGACATGACACATGATATAGACAAGGTCTATAAGTAAAACCACTACGACATTGCTCCAATCTGCAAAGGAAGCCATCCCATGAGGATACAGGAAAAAATCAAACTGTGATGGAGAATTGGAGACCACTGTCAAGAAGAAAAAGAAAGCAAGACGGCAAGTCGAAAACAGCCTGCCCATAACAAAACCAGTTATAGCAGGCTTACTCATCATCTGGTTGAAAGGTTGTCTGAGCATGTCTCTCCATTTGACCCTATCCTCTACAGTTCTTTTCATTGCAGCATAAGTTGGTACTTTAATGTCCCTGCAGGCCTGAGATGTAAAGATGAGTCTTGGTCACCCCGGTCCTATCTTTCCTTGAATCTTGCCCTCTAGTATCTTCTGTAGAAAACTTTCATGTCTCATATTGTGACCCAGCCAACTCAACCGACGTTTTTGTATCATATGCAATATTTGTCTTTGTGCGCCCACGTCATTGAGTACATTGTCATTGGATCTTCTTTCTGTTCAACTCACTCTTTCCATTCTACTGTAGCACAACATTTCAAACACTTTCAAGCTTTTTTCATCCTCTTTTTTTGCCAAAGTCCATGTTTCAGCCCCATACAGTCCAATTGGCTGTATATGAGGGGCGATTGTTCATTTCCTCAGTTCTTTTCTGATATTCTTTAAGGTTAACAATTTCTGTTTTTCTCTGAAGCCTTTTTTTTGCCATTGCAATCCTTGTCTTAATTTTTGTCTCAATGCGGGCATCTTCTGTTATGGTTTGCCCCAAATATATAAACTAATGTACTTATTTGATTATTTTTCTATCAATGGATATATTTATGTGCTTATGTTGCTTAGATATTACCAAAGACTTTGTATTCGATGTGTTTATTTTCATGCCAAAATCTTTGGCAGTGCTCTTAATTTTATCAAGCAGCATTTGCAACGTTGATACTGATAACTTTCATACCATTAACTTTGACACCCCTATTACAACTCTGCATAACCTTGGCCATCATTATCTCAGAATATGCGTTACAGAGACTCGATGAAAGCAAGCAGCCCTGTCGTTCCCCATGTTTTATGGAAACTATCCATCAGACATTCTGTGATTGAAATAATCGCCTCTTGATTTTCATACAGGTTCTTGATTAACGTAATGAGTGATCTTTCTATACCTATTTGCTGCAAAGTCTTAAATAGGGAAAATCTTCAGGGAACTCGATCAAAGGCTTTCTCAAAATCAATAATAAAACAGATAAACAGTGTACATCCTTGATTGAGAAGCGAGAAGCCGCAATGATCCGATCGCGTCCCATGTACCTCTGGCCTTGCGAAATCCAAACTGGTTATCTTTCAGTACCGCCTCAATTTTTCCATCAATTCTCATATGAATAATCTTCAAAATAATTTTAGATGCATGTGTTTAGATGCATCAAACTTATTGTTTGGAATTGATCGCATTCTTAAGCATGTGATTTTTTATGGCAAAGGAAATAATATTGAAGTTGTGTGATCTTTTGGCCATATTCCCTTGTTGTAAATATCACTAACATGTTGAAAAAGTAAATCATGAAAAGTCTCTCCCGCTGCTTTCAGTAGTTCGATAGGTAATTCCCCTATCCCTGGCGCCTTGTTGTTCAGGATTAAAGAAAGTGCCTTATTAAACGCTTCTCTGGTTATAGGTAATCTCTCTTCTGTCAAGGGTATGTTATTTAGTGGTGTGTTATCTTAATACAGGCCCCCATCATCGTACAGTTACTTAACATATTCTCTCCATCTTACTTTTTTTGTTTTCTGGGTCTGTAATTGGTTTCCCATTCTTATCATTAATCATCCGTGATTGTAGGTTAACTACCAAAGTCAAATTACTGAGCAAAAAGAGAAGTATGGACATATTGGGTGGCCATAACATTAGGTCTTGATTATGTGGTTATCGGAGCGGCATAGATGGCGGCTAACAGGCTGCTGGTCTACCTTGCTCTAATTTGCGCTTCCACCACTACCAGTTCCAAAAATAGTTGATTGTATATTTCAGGGGCTATCAACCTAAAGGTTGAGAACAGATACTGAGATTGACCTGGCAAGTCACCAGGGGATTTTTGCCTGTCAAAAAATATGAAACAAAGGAGGTCACACCTACCCTCGACGTCTAACAAAACAAGTGGACTGAAGATAGATAGACCGACTATCTCCTATCAGGTTCCACGTGCTTTCTGTGAACCATTTCTTATGCTGTTTGCATCTCTTTCCAAGAGCCTCTTTGCATCTGCTGCAAATTGTTTCCTCAATCTAGTACCAATGGCTGTCCATGGTTCATCTGTGAGGTTCCCACAGATTTCAAATTGGTTCTTTCTTCATATTCAATTTAGCCTTGGGGTCTTCAATTGTATGTTGTATTTATGGCTTGTTTTAACTGCCCTATCTTGAAAGCTCTCCGTTTTATTGCCATAGTCATTAAGAGCAGGCAGTGGTATGACTGACTGTCTGCGCTCCTCTCTTTACCCGCACATCCTGTAAGCGTTATCTCTATTTCCGATTAACTGTGAAATGGTCAATTTAGTTTTTGGTGTGCCCGTCTGGCGAATACCAGGCCTTATGAACTCTTCTATGGGGGAAGATGCAGCCTCCTATAACTAGGTCATTACATAAGTTGACGAAGCTTGTTTCACATGCTAGGAACATATACAAGAATTCTTGTTTGGTGAAAACTCAACTTGTGTCGTTTCATTTCCTTGGGAACTTGAGCCACCTTTCCCATTTCGTACAGGGCTCTGACTTCAGAGAACCCTATCCTAAGATTTGTCAAGATCATCCAAGCACTTTAGCTGTCCCACCACCTCAAGGTAATACACAAGGGACAGATGCTGTTTGTACTATACTGAATAGTGATCCCAATGGTGTTTAGGCTACAAAGTCTATTCGGGCGTTGTTAATTCTGCTTTCGATGTCTTTGCGTATTCCACCGCCTAGTGCATCATCATCATCATCAGTCCCATAACCTAGAAGGTCGTTGAGGCACTGTTATTGCAGTTTGTCGAACCAGTTCCCGCCATACATCTAGATTTTTCGCCAGGGTATTAGTTTCAGCTATAGACCATCCCGTCTACTCTTTTATATTGTCCTCCCATCTCTTTTTTGGTCTTCCCTCTCCCACGCTTCTCAGGCACAACACCTTGCAGGACGGTCTTGGTCAGCCCCATCGATCATGATATATGTCCGTACCTGGAAATTTCAATTTTCGTGTTTTTACTATAGTCAATAAGTTTATATATTGACCTAACTCCTTCCTAAAAAGATGTGTCTTGGGCCGCTACACACCTGACAGAGCACATCTCATTCCAGGTGGTCTGATAGGGAACTTCGCTAGTTTTTCCATTTTCTATTTTAATTGGTATGGAATTTAATGCCATGACTTCTGTCTTCTTGAAATTAATGTTTAGTCCAACTTGTTCAGTCTTTCTATTTGCTCTTGAATGTGTTGGTGTGTATAAATAGTGCAAGGCCGTCAGCATATTCTAAATCTTTCAGTGAATAAAATAATGTCAATTATATTCCTTTTTTTATTTGATCCTCTGTGGCCCGTCGCAACACCCAGTCAATGGAAGAATGGTTCATTGGTGTCATCCCTGTTGTACTGCTGTTTTCGCTTCAAAAGTTTAATTGCTCGGACCACAATTTCAGCATCCAAATCGAACCACGTACACTTTGTCTCGAACCGCACAAGCGAGAGTTGTAGTAAACATTCGTAATCTGACGTAAGTTTTAGGCCATGTGTCCACACCTGGAACGATAAGTGGTGGGTGACACGGTAGACTTGTTGCCGCCGACAAACCCGCGTCGTCTGGAAACCACGCGAATAGGATATGGCTAATGGCAAGCAGACGGACAAAAACGCAGGCGGTTTTGGAAATCATGTAATCTGGGAGCAGATAGAAAATAAATCCTGGCATAGAGAGACGTGGGGATCATTGTTTGAGAAGACATTGGAAGGAGACGCTCAAGGAGATCAGGTGACAGGGTGAGTGGATGACATGAGATAGACACAGAGAGAGAACATTTCACTTCAATCATTACTTAAGAAGACATTAGAAAGAGACGCTCAGTGGAGTGTAGGTGGCGAAGAGAAAAGACTTGACTTCAGAGATTAGATACGAACACTTTAGAGAGAGATGCTCCATGGAGAGTAGGTATGCAGTTGAGGCATATTTCAGTTGAGAACCACAAAAAGAGAACATTTTACTTCAGAGAGAGAGGTACTTTGGAGAGAGACGCTCAGTGGAGGGCAGGCGATCCAGTTGAGGCAGATTTGAGTTGAGAACCACAGAGAGAGAACATTTCACTTCAGAGACAGAGAAAGAACATTTCACTTCAGAGACAGAGGTACTTTGGAAAGAGAGGCTCAGTGGAGGACAGGCGACAAAGATATGCAGTTGAGGCATATTTGAGTTGATTGATATTTAGGCGATGGAGAGAGGCAGTTGAGATAGACACGCAGCAAACAAGGTAACTACCCTAATAATATGTAGTGGTCGTGATTACAAGTAGTCAGTAGCTTATAGAGGCAGTCTTTCAGTCATCCCATTCATCATATTGACGCAGTCCCACTGATCACGTCGACATCACCTTGATCACGCGAATGTAAGTCGTCAGTCGCAGCTAGAGACAGTTTTACGTGGATCACATTTGATGCAGTCTATCCTGATCACGTTGAGACCACTTTGATCTACCGCTAACAAAGAGGAACAAGACCACAGACGTTATACCTGGGTTCAGGACCTATGAATTTTACTATCAGCGCCAATCCGCAACTAAGTTCAATTGCAGCAGGCCTGATTAGGAGAGCAGAGCAGCAGACCAGTTTAGGAGAGCAGAGCAGCAGGCCAGATTAGGAGAGCAGAGCAGCAGATCAGTTTAGGAGAATATGGTATCGTGACGTATAAATGATAAGAGAAAAAGTTGAAGTTGTTAGAGAGTTTATAGTTGGCGGTGTTACATGAATAAATAATCTGTATTGTGTTTATATTTAGTGTTACTTGAATTTGTCAAGAGTGAGTGTAGAGTGAAATAGAATATCTGCGGCAGAGCTCCATCAAATCAACCGGCTCTGGTACATAGAGATACTGTAAGCTCTTAGTATTATCCATACACTATCCTAGTGTTTGCTATCGAAAGCATTTTCAAAATCAACATTTATGTACAGCTGTCTTTGTCACTCTGAACATTGTTTATGATGCCAAAAATATGGTCTGCGCATCCCCTGTTCCTTTTGAATCCTGCTTGTTAATTCATTAATTTTTTTCTATCTAATGCAGTTGATATTCTGATATTCTTTGGATTATTATCCTGCCTAGTATTTTGATGGATACTCTAAAAAGAGTGATTCCAGTATTGCAACCTGGGAGGTCGCCCTTTTTTGATAATTTCACAATCATTCATTTGCTCGATTCCCAAGGTGTTGGCTCTATCTGCCAGATTTGTGCGAATATTGGATTGAATATTGCTGCTGATAATTCTGGGTGTGTTTAACAAAGTGAAGTGCTGGAGCTATCATGACCTGGAGCTTTTCAATTCTTCAGCCTTTTGCTAGTGATAATTTGTTCCCATTGAGGAATGTGTCTGTTCGAGCCTCATGAATGTTTAACTGTCTCGTGCGGATTTTTATTGAGTGTTTTTTAAAAATGTTTTGCCTGTTGTGATGAGGTTTCCATGTTTATCTTCCACTGCTCATTAGACCAGTTGTTTGCACCTCGTTTTCCATATTATTTTGTTCATTCTTTAGTGCTGCCTTACTTTCTAGTTCAGATGCCCATACTGATCACTGTACATATCTTTTAGCCTAGTTGACATTTGCTTCCTTTTGGTTAGTTTTCTAATCTCTATGGTATTTTATGTTTCTGAAGTTGCCCGTCTTTTAATTTCCTGTCACGGAATCCCAAGCATGATTTACGACTTTCTCTGTATATTGTTAATGTTGTGTTGATATTTTGATCCACATTGTCAGTTAGTACCGTATTCTGGCTTTTTGCAATTTGATAACAGTTAATACATTCTACCACAACTGCTTTCCTTGTAGGGGTATCCTTACTTTAGCTATATTAAATTTTCATTGGCTTGTTGTCTTTGGACCTGTTGCTCTGACCATCACATTAATTATAGCTGCTACTTGGGTGGTCCGCCGGGGTCTTTGTGTAGGACAAGAATAGCACCACTGCCCCACGGCAACTAACTGTGTGACATGGCATAACACCAGCCATGTTTATGTGGTATGTTTAGAGCAACGTAGATGGTGCCTAACAAGCTGCGGGTCTACTTTCCTCTAGTTTTTTAGTCTATTAAAATGGACTAACACATCGGTTAATCACCCTTCGTGGCACTCATCCAAGTATAGCAAAGTAATAAGCTGCTTGGGCCTAGCTCGCTAAGCAGGAAATCCTCCTCCCGGCTACATCCAGCTGATGCCAGCGCTGGGACCTGCACTAGGGCATACACCCCTGTAGAAGTTGGACTAAGACTAGGTATAAGAAAAATAACTTTATATCTGTTTCATCGATTGCAAGAAAGCTTTTGATCGAGTTGACTGGAGCAGAGTATTCTAAATCTTGAAATAAATCAAAATTGAGTAACCAATACTTAGATTTATTCGCAGCCTGTATATTAACCAACATGCCATGGTATCATTGAGGGGAGAAGTGACTGGTCCAATCTCAATAACGAAGGGGTTAAAGACCGGGTTGTATACTGTCCCCCTAGATTATTTAACGCATACTCAGAATATTGGAACAAGCCATCGGCTGTTGCAACATGGTTATAATAGTTGAAGCAAACGTTTGGAAGCTATCAAATTCGCAGGCTACTAAGTCATATTCGAGTAGTCAGACACTTGATCTTTAAAATTACGACACCGCAAAGGAATGCGTTATGAAGATAATATCAAGAAGACAAGAAGTTGTGGTGATAGAGGTAGACCGTGCCACTATCCTGTATTCTAGCAGTGGTCTCACTTAACATGTGTACAGTTTCTTTAGGGTGGTTGTGTGTCCTGTTGTCGAATCACTGATCCATTTGTACATGTTGTTGGTTACACCCATTTGCAGTAGTTTTCTTAGCTTTATATAGATCGATCTCAGACAGCTAGTGTTTTAATTTTGTCTTGATTTCAATCGTGTATGTCCTTCAAGATATGTCACCTGATCTTTGGTCAATCTATTTCTACAGAAGCCTATTTGTTTGGGGATAAGTACATTTTGATACAATAACAGGCATTCCAAGCTTCCAGGATGTGGATCTCTCCTGGAAAAAAACAGAACAAGACGAGGACAAAGGCACTGCATTGTTTACAAATTACCTTCCGCAGATAGGTCAGATGAACTTGACGGGAGATAGTACTGTTAAAAAGACTTTGTTGTGCTTGACCCAGGAATTTGCTGATATGTTGCATGTGACCGTTGGCAAAATTAGAGCGGCACTTAAGCATTGTAAAAACTCTGCTCCGGGGCCTGACGGTATTAGGTATGGGGACATTCGTAGGCTGACAGACAAAGGGATGACTAGTCAAGCCATTGCGTTTAACAACAGTATCAAGTGTGGCATTATTAACAAAGACTGACTGCACAGTTCCCCGATACCACTTCCTAATCCCGGCAAAGACCAGACTAAGGTACATGGTTTTCGTATAATCACCGTGCAGAACACGGTGGGCAAGTTGCTGGAAAGGATAATAGCGATAATATTAATGAATCACATCGAACAGTTTCAGCTATTTCCTCTAGGCCTAGGGGGGTACCGTCATCACAGAGAGACCTGGTGTAATGCGGGTGTCTTCGTTTATGACGTTTTTGAAGGTTTCCAATCACGTAAAGAAACATGTGCTGTGGCCATTTATTTGGAGGATGCATCATATCTTCAACAAAGTTGGTCACCTTCTTGATGGCTCGGCTTGTAGAACTCCGGTTTTGTCCCTTTCTGATTACCTGCATTTCTTGAGCTTTCTCTCAAAGGAGAATCGTTCTTGGGTGTGGTAGCTGGGCATTGGAACTAACAACGATAAGTCTGGACCTCCCTCAGGGATCGCCTTTGTTGCTAGTGCTGTTCAACGTGTACTCGATTGGGATTTCCGTTGAGCAGTTAATTACGGAGTTTTTTCACGTGCATCATCTGGTAAATATTTCCCTTGATCTCTGAGTAGTGAGATCAGACACCCGTAGGCAGTGGCGCGCACGCTAAAAATACCTTAGCAGTTGGAAATCAAAAAGAGAAGGCTTAATGGTTGCCAATCGAGCAAAATTTAAAGGATAAAATCTACTCAAATTATTCTAGGGATTCTCGTCACACAGAGAATATGTCACAAAAAGGGGACTGTGTGGCTATAACATCAGGTCTTGGTTATGTGGTTAGCAGAGCGGCATAGATGGCGCCTGACAGGCTGCCGGTCTACCTTACTCTAATTTGCGCTTCCACCACCAACAGTCCCAAAAATAGACGATCATATATTCTAAGGGCTAACAGATACTAGGATTGACCTGGCAAGTCACCAGCAGATATTCGCCTGCCAAAAAATATGAAACAAAGGAGGTCACACCTCCCTACAACGTCTAATGACATAAATGGACTGAAGATAGATAGATAGATAGATAGATAGATAGATAGATAGATAGATAGATAGATAGATAGATACGTAGGTAGGTAGGTAGGTAGGTAGGTAGGTAGGTAGGTAGGTATGTATGTATATAGGTAGGTAGGTAGGCAGGTAGGTAGATAGAT